>LR753333.1:1252133-1308204 GCA_902729485.2 Mus minutoides | reverse complement strand
CGGGAACCCTGAAATCTCGTGACATCTCAGGTTGCGCAGGTGGGCTGGTCGTAGGTGGGCCTCTGGTAAGCTGGGCGGAGTCGGGTGACCTAGGAGACGTGCAGAACCTGCTGCAGGGGGGAGCCGGGCTATCTCTTAGCCTAGTTAACAGCACAATGGATGCCATTGGGTGCGGCACGGCTCTGGCCATTTGCACCAAGCTGTGTTGGTGGGGAGGGACACCACAGACATGATTTAACTATATGGGTATGTAATTATATGCAAATACTTCCCTGTTTTCCAAAAGAGGTATGAGGATGCCTGAAGTTGGATGTTGCATGCTCTGAGATAGTTGCAGTCTCAAGCAATATGGTTACCTCAGTAACTTAGTAAACAGTCTCATCTTTATTGTTTTGCTCCTAAACTTATTTCCTAGAAACCAGCTTTCAGATGGAAACTACCTTTCCCAGTTTTAGAAGAAATGAGTTCCCTAGACTTCGGGGCTGCCACTTTACCCAGAGAAGCTGGAGAAGGCAGCTTCTGGAAGAGAGTGAGTCCACGTGTCTTCTTGCTGCCTTGGGGTCCTCTGAGGGACATTCCTACCTTGAGCAGTTGTTTACTGTATGATTCAGATATGTCACAATGTCACCTCTCACTTGTTTGTTTGTTTGTTTGGTTAGTTTTTGGTTTGGTTTGGTTTTTTTGAGACAGGGTTTCTCTGTGTAGCCTTGGATGTTCTGAAACTCACTCTGGCCTTGAACTCAGAAATCCACTTGCCTCTGCCTCCCATTTGCTTATTTACTTATTCCAGAAAATACCTAGGGCTTTATACATTTTGAATGTTGTTCACTATGGTTTCTAAATAGAAAGTTCTCTCCAGAACTCATACACCAACCTCAGTCATGACAGCCAACGGCAATCAACAATGGCTGTCAATGTACATGATCTTAAGACTTTCTAACCACTTTCTACAGCCAGCACACATGGCCAACACTCTCACTTACCACAGGTGCCCCCATGCACTCACCCCAGATGGCCTCACCTCTCACTTACCACAGAGAGACCACCCACTCACTTACCACACATGGCCAGCTTCATACTATGTTGTTGCAGTGTCTGAGTATCATGGTCTTCCCTGCCCCTGAGCCAGTGTTATTGCTGTTAGGCACCCAAGCACTCAGTCACGTCTGTCTCCCTTACAGAACTGCATACCAAAATCCCTCTTCACCACATCAATTACCTGTTTGTTAATGCAGACAGAGAAGTACCTATTGGTTTCTTTCTCGCTCACATGAGTCTTACTATCTTGTTGGCTGAGAGACCCTGCGTTCTTCCAATATTTGTCTCCATGTTTCTGTGTCCTCATGACTTCACTGACTTCTCACAGTCAGTGTTCAGAAGAGGGTAGTATGAAAGAGAGATGGTGGGTTTTTTTTTTTATCCTTCCTGATCATATCCCATTGGAAATGGTCCTACAGAGAGAAAGGGGTGAAGAGGATGCATTTATTTTGGTATGGTTGATGCCTCTCTGCCTGTAGAAAATTGAGAAGACCTTTCAATTATATCAGGAGAATTTCAGGTCATTTCTATACCTATAGTCCACTACTCTTCTCTTGCTATGTTCAATGACGAAGAGTGCTTCTTTCCTCATTTCACAATTGGTACCACTATCTTCCTTTCTCAATGTGCAATTTAACTGATTATACTTGGGGAATAAGAACAAGTGCTCCCTATGTCTCCCCTCAAAGATTAGCTAATAGATCCTATTTAGGTGGTTAGCATAATAGGGGCAGAGGTCATAAAAGCAGCTTCGTCCCTTCCAGTACATGCCAGCACCAGGTCACCTAGGGTGCAGGGTCTGTGCACTCCCCCACAGTCTCTAGGGGACTCTCCAAGCAATCTTGGGACCACTGGTGAGTAGAGCACAACATCTGTTCCACTCCAATCGCGTGGGATGTGAGACAGCATCTGGGAGGCAGACAAACGGCCAGACCAGGGTCACGGGTCCCTTCTGGTCAGCACCAGCGCTGGGTCACCTTGGGCGCAGGGTCTTTGCACTCCCCCACGATCCCTAGAAGAAACTCCACAGATTCTTGGGACCACTTATCAGGCAACTCCAAACTCCTCAAAGGAGACAGCACTCCCAGGTCCTGTAACACGCCCAGGATATTAGGACAACAGTATCCCAGGATAACAGGAGGTGGATAACAGAAGTATTCCAGGGTCTCAGTGGAACTTGACTGCCAAGAACCCAGACACACCCAGATTATCAGGTTCACAGGAGCCCACAATCAAAAGATCAAAGTGATAGCTGGACTAGGAGGAGTCCAGAATCAACTGAGATTATAAGAAGGACAGGCTCTCATCAGATATATTGAGGACAGCAAGCACCTGAGATAATCAGATGGCAGGGGCAAGTGTAAGAACACAAGCAACAGAAAGCAAGGTTACTTGGCATCATCAGAACCAAACTTTCCCACCATGACAAGTCCTGGATACACCTTCACACCAGAAAAGCAAGACATGGATCTAAAGTCACTCCTCATGATGATGATGGAGGACTTTAAGGAGGAAATACAGGAAAACATAGGTAAATGACTAGAAGCATTTAAATAGAAAAAACTTAGAGAGTTAAAAGAAAACAATACCAAAGAGGTGATGGAATTGAAAAAAAAAAACATCCAGGACCTAAAAACAGAAGTAGAAACAATAAAGAAAAACCAAAAAGACATAACCCTAGAGAGAGAAATTATAGGGAAAAAAGCAGGAACCATAGATACAAGCATCAGCAAAAGAATACAAGAGAGAGAAGAGAGAATCTCAGACACAGAAGATTCCATAGTGAGCATAGACACGACAATCAAAGAAAACGCAAAATGCAAAAAGATCCTAACTCAAAATATCCAGGAAATCCAGGACACAATGAGAAGACCAAACTTATGGATAATAGAAGTAGATGAGAATGAAGATTCTCAACTTAAAGGGCCAGCAAATATCTTCAACAAAATCATAGAAGAAAACTCTCCATACCTAAAGAAAGAGATGCCTATAAACATACAAGAAGCCTACAGAACTCCAAATAGACTGGACCAGAAAAGAAATTCCTCCAAACACAAAATAATCAGAACAACAAACGCACTAAATAAAGACAGCCACAAGAACAGAATCCCAACTGTAGCAACAAAAATGAGAGGAAGCAACAATTACTGTTCCTTAATATCTCTTAATATCAATGGACTCAATTCCCCAATAAAAAGACATAGACTATCAGATTGGCTACACAAACAGGACCCAACATTTTGCTATTTACAGGAAACACACCTCAGGAAAAAAGACAGACACTACCTCAGAATGAAAGGATGGAAAACAATTTTCCAAGCAAATGGTCCGAAGAAACAAGCTGGAGTATCCATTCTAATATCGAATAAAATAGAATTTCAACCCAAATTTATCAAAAAAGACAAAGATGGGCACTTCATACTCATCAAAGGTAAAACCTTCCAAGAGGAACTCTCAATTCTTTTTTTTTCCAACTTTTATTAGATAATTTTTTTCATTTACATTTCAAGTGTTATCCAGAAAGTTCCCTATACCCTCCCCCCTCACGGCACTGCTCCCCTAACCACCTGCTCCCACATCTTGGCCCTGGCATTCCCCTGTACTGGGGCATATAAAGTCTGCATGACCAAGGGGCCTCTCTTCCCAATGATGGCCAACTAGGCCATCCTCTTCTATATATGCAGCTAGAGACATGAGCTCANGGGGTACTAGTTAGTTCATGTTATTCTTCCACCTATAGGGTTGAAGACCCCTTCAGCTCCTTGGGTACTTTCTCTAGCTCCTTCCTTGGGAACCCTGTATTCCATGTTTGACCTCCATGTTTGCCAGGCACTGGTATAGTCTCCCAGGAGACAGCTATATCCGGGCCATTTCAGCACTATCTTGCTGGCATATGCTATAGTGTCTATGTTTGGTGGCTGATTGTGGGATGGATCCCTGGCAGCCGCAGTCATTGGGTCCATCTTTTGGATTCAGCTTCACACATGATCTCTGTAACTCTTTCAATGTGTGCTTTCTTCTTAATTCTAGGAAGGGGTGACATGTCCACATTTCGATCTTCCTTCTCTCTTGACAAATGGGACCTCATAAAGTTGCAAAGCTTCTGTAAGACAAAAGATACTGTCAACAAGACAAAAGGGCCACCAACAGATTGGGAAAGGATCTTTACCAATCCTAAATCAGATAGGGGGATGATATCCAATATATATAAAGAACTCAAGAAGGTTGACACCAGAAAATCAAATATCCCCATTAAAAAGTGGGGCACAGAGTTAAACAAAGAATTCTCAACTGAAGAATACCGAATGGCTGAGAAGCACATGAAAAAGTGTTCAACATCCTTAATCATCAGGGAACTCTCAATTCTTAATATCTATGCTCCAAATGCAAGGGCAGCCACATTCATTAAAGAAACTTTAGTAAAGCTCAAAGCACACATTGCATCTCACACAATAATAGTGGGAGACTTCAAAACCCCACTCTCATTAATGGACAAATCCTGGAAACAGAAACTAAACAGAGACATAGTCAAACTATCAGAAGCTCTGAAACAAATGGATTTAACAGATATCTACAGAGCATTTCATCATAAAACAAAAGGATATATCTTTTTCTCAGCACCTCATGGCACCTTCTCCAAAATTGACCATATAATGGGCCACAAAACAGGCCTTAACAAATACAAATATATTAAAATTGACTCATAAATCCTATCAGATCACCATGGACTAAGGCTGATCTTCAATAACAACATAAATAACAGAACACCAACATTCATGTGGAAACTGAACAACATTCTACTCAATGATACCCTGGTCAAGGAAAAAATAAACAAAGAAATAAAAGACTTTCTAGAGTTTAATGAAAATGAAGCCACAACATACCCAAACTTATGGGACACAATGAAAGCATTCCTAAGAAGTAAACTCATAGCTCTGAGTTCCTACAAAAAGAAACTGGAGGGAGCATACACTAGCAGCTTGAGAGCACACCTAAAAGCTCTAGAACAAAAGGATGCAAATTCATCCAATAGGAGTAGATGACAGGAAATAATCAAACTCAGGGGTGAAATCAACCATGTGAAAACATAAAGAACCATTCAAGAATCAATCAAACCAGGAGCTGGTTCTTTGAGAAAGTCAACAAGATAGATAAACCCTTAGCCAGACTCACTAGAGTGTACAGAGACAGCATCCTAATTAACAAAATCAGAAATGAAAAGGGGAAGATAACAACAGATCCTGAAGAAATCCAAAACACCATCAGATCCTTCTACAATAGGCTATATTATAAAAAATTGGAAAATCTGGATTAAATGGACAAATTTCTAGACAGATACCAAGTACCAAAGTTAAATCTGGATCAGATTAATGACCTAAACAGTCCTATATCTCCTAAAGAAATAGAAGCAGTCATTAATAGTCTCCCAACCAAAAAAAGCCCAGGACCAGAAGGGTTTAGTGCAGAGATCTATCAGACCTTCAAAGAAGATCTAATTCCAGTTCTTCTAAAACTATTCAACAAAATAGAAACTGAAGGTACTCTACCCAAATAATTTTATGAGTCCACAATTACTCTGATACCTAAACCACATAAAGACACAACAAAGATAGAGAACTTCAGACCAATTTCCCTCATGAATATCGATGCAAAAATACTCAATAAAATTCTTGCTAACCGAAACCAAGAACACATCCAAACGATCATCCATCCTGACCAAGTAGGCTTTATCCCAGGAATGCAGGGATGGTTTAATGTACAGAAATCCATCAACATAATTCACTATAAAAACAAACTCAAAGATAAAAACAACATGATCATCTCATTAGATGCTGAGAATGCATTTGACAAAATCCAACACCCATTCAACACAAAAGTCTTGGAAAGATCAAGAATTCAAGGCCCATACCTAAACATAATAAAAGCAATCTATAGCAAACCAGTAGCCCATATCAAACTAAATGGAGAGAAGCTTGATGCAATCCAACTAAAATCAAGGCCTAGACAAGGCTGCCCACTTTCTCCATACCTATTCAATATAGTAGTTGAAGTACTAGCCAGAGCAATATGACAACAACAGGAGGTCAAGCTGATACAAATTGGAAAGGAAGAAGTCAAATTATCGCTATTTGCAGATAATATGATAGTATATATAAGTAACCCTAAAAACTCCACCAGAGAACTCCTAAACCTGATAAACAGCTTCAGTGCAGTAGCTGGATATAAAATTAACTCAAACAAATCAATGGCTTTTCTCTACACAAAGGATAAACAGTCTGAGAAAGAAATTAGGGAAGCAACACCCTTCACAATAGTCACAAACAATATAAAATATCTTGGTGTGACTCTAACTAAGGAAGTGAAAGATCTGTATGACAAGAACTTCAAGTCTCTGAAGAAAGAAATTGAAGTTTGGCAGTATCAATATAGTAAAAATAGCTATCTTGCCTAAAACAATCTACAGATTAAATGCAATCCCCATCAAAATTCCAACTCAATTCTTCAACGATTTGGAAAGTACAATTTCAAATTCATCTGGTATAACAAAAAAACCTAGGATAGCAAAAACTCTTCTCAACAATAAAAGAACCACTGGTGGAATCACCATGCCTGACCTCAAGCTATACTACAGAGCAATTATAATTAAAAACTTCATGGTACTGGTGCAGTGACAGACAGGTAGATCAATAGAATAGGATTGAAGACTCAGAAATGAATCCACATACCTATGGTCACCTGATCTTTGACAAGGGAGCTAAAACTATCCAGTGGGAAGAAGACAGCATTTTCAACAAATGGTGCTGGCACAACTGGTGGTTATCATGTAGAAGACTGGGAACTGATCCATTCTTACCTTGTTGTACTAAGATCAAATCTAAGTGGTTTAAGGAACTCCACATAAAACCAGAGACACTGAAACTTATAGAGGAGAAAGTGGGAAAAAGCCTCGAATATATGGGCACTGGGGAAAAAAATCCTGAATAAAACAGCAAGAATTGACAAATGGGACCTCATAAAGTTTCAAAGCTTCTGTAAGGCAAAATATACTGTCAATAAGACAAAAGGGCCACCAACAGATTGGGAAAAGATTTTTACCAATCCTAAATCAGATAGGGGACTGATATCCAATATATATAAAGAATTCAAGAAGGTGGACACCAGAAAATCAAATAACCCCATTAAAAATGGGGCACAGAGCTAAACAAAGAATTCTCAACTGAAGAATACCTGATGGCTGTGAAGCATTTGAAAAAATGTTCACCATCCTTAATCATCAGGGAAATGCAAATCAAAACAACCCTGAGATTCCACCTCACACCAGTAAGAATGGCTAAGATCAAAAATTAAGGTGACAGCAGATGCTGGCGTGGATGTGGAGAAAGAGGAATACTCCTCCACTGTTGGTGGGACTGCAAGCTTGTACAACCACTCTGGAAACCAGTCTGGCGGTTCCTCAGAAAATTGGACATAATACTACTGGAGGATCCTGCAATATCTCTCCTGGGCATATACCCAGAAGATGTTCCAACTGGTAATAAGGACACATGTTCCTCTATGTTCATAGCAGCCTTATTCATAATATCCAGAAGCCTGAAAAAACCCTGATGTCTCTCAACAGAGGAATGGATACAGAAAATGTGGTACATTTACACAATGGAGTACTACTCAGCTATACAAAACAATGAATTTATGCAATTCCTAGGCAAATGGATGTATCTGGAGAATACCATCCTGAGTGAGGTAACCCAATCACAAAAGAATTCACATAACATGTACTCACTGATAAGTGGATATTAGCCCAGAAACTCTGATTACTAAAGATACAATTTGCAAAACACATGAAACTCAAGAAGAATGAAGACCAAAGTGTGGACACTTTGCCCTTCTTAGAATTCGGAACAAAGCACACATTGAAGGAGTCACAGAGATCCAATGTGGAGCTAAGACAAAAGGATGGACCAACCAATGACTGCTGCACCTGAGGACCCATCCCATAATCAGCCACCAAACACAGACATGATTGCATACACCAGCAAGATAGTGCTGAAAGGGCCCTGATATACCTGTGTAGTGTGAGGCTATACCAGTGCCTGGCAAACACAGAAGTGGATGCTCACGGTCAGCTATTAGATGGAACACAGTGTTCCCAATAGAGGAGCTAGAGAAAATACCCTAGGAGCTGAAGGAATCTCCAACCCTATAGGTGGAAGAACAATATGAACTAACCAGTACCCCCAGAGCTCGTGTCTCTAGCTGCATATGTTGCAGAAGATGGCCTATTTGTCCATTCATGGGAAGAGAGGCCGCTTGGTCTTGCAAACCTTATATCCCCCAGTACAGGGGAATGCCAGGGCCATGATGTGGGAGTGGGTGGGTAGGGGAATCAGGCGGGGGATGGAGGAGGATATAGGGGACTTTCAGGATAGCATTTGAAATGTAAATGAAGAAAATATCTAATAAAAATTGGAAAAAAAGTTTTCAAAAAAAAAAAAAAGCAGCTTCGTGCAGGCAAAGCTCTGGGAAAGTAAGACATGTCCACAAGCTTAACCCTGGTTTGTGGCTCATAACATTGATTGGAAGCCTCCAGCCTTCTTCACTGAACTATTACCCACACGGAGAGATACTGTCTACTTACAATAGCTTCTACATGAGTGTGGAGCCCAAAAGCTGCTTTCACAAATGTGTCCAGTCTGTCTCTCATGGTGATAATAGTTCTGCTGCTCAGAACTGAGCCCTGCCTACCCAGCAAGCACAATTTATAAGGTTTATATGAAGATTTAAAACCCTACATACTATTTCCATAATTTAGCATGTTAAAGGGCATTATCTTACTTCATAGTTTGCCAGAAATTATCTTCCTAAGTTTAGATAGCTATGGATTTGATGAAGATAGAAGTGAATACTGCCAAGTCCTTACCCATAATCACTACAGAACAAGTTATATGACACGATATAAAGAAAAACTGATTATACATTTTGCTGAGGCTTGCTGCTTTGCCCACCCTTCAAAATGACCGTGCCACCCAATCACTTTTACTCGGTCAAAGCACATCTACTTCTCCTGGGTATTTTAAAAGATCCAAAAGACTTATACTACATGAGATTTCTATGATTTTAATTCTGTGCTCACTCAATCATTAACCACTGCTTCCCCGTGGTGCATACTAACGTCATTTGCAAAAGACTCACTAGAAATGCTTTGCACAATTTGACTTCCTGTTCTAGACTTACTGAATCAGAATCTTTAAGATTTGAATACTTAAGCTATATTATAGATGACTAAAGGCTGGCTACCATTACCTTAATGAGGTTCTTTGAGTAGAATCCACAAGCCAACATCAAAAGAATCCTTTGGAAACTTGTTAGGAACATAAATTCTTAGGTGCTGACTAGATCCACTGAATCAAAAAGTTAAGGGACAAGATCTAAGATTCTGCTTCACCCAGGCTTCACATGATGGTTGATATATTAAATTACAGTAGGTGGTGCCCTAAATCATGACAACTACCATGAAGGTTGATTTGCCTCTATATCACCTGTTCCTGGCTGGCTCATCCATCAACAAACAGTAAATAGTAAATACCTGTTATGTAAAGGATGTGCATGTATGAGCTCTTTCTTTACTACAGCATTGAGGTGTACTTCAAAGGTAAGTTATATGACACCACCACCTTTTCCATTTTGTCGAAGGTGTTTCTGGATACTTTGAATCTTATGAGGGGCATGTAAATTCTAGTATTCTGTTTTTTACAGAGTGTTTTTGGTTCTGTGATAAGAAATGCATTCGAACCTGTAGTTTGTGTAAGGATTGATACTGACATCTCAAAAAGAGTAAATCTTCTACTCTAGTGAGCATGAATATTTTCTGATTTACATGTGCCCTCTCCAGTTTCCTCAGCAATGGTTTGCAGTTTTCCTTATGAAGAAGGTTCGTTTCCTTAGTTACATTTATTTTCAAGTATTTTACCTTTTGTTTTATTGCTTTTTAGAGACTTTGCTACTACTGTACAGAAATGCTACTAATATGTGCATGATGACTTTAAATTCTGCCACTTTCCTAAATGTTTTCATTAGTCCTTGTAATTTTGTGTAAGTTGCTATGGCTTTACCTATGCTATTATATTGTCTTCAAGCAGAAATAAATCCATCTGTCCAAATTAGTTGCCATTTCTCTCTCTTTCCTAATTCCTCTGGTGTTGATGAGACTATGGATGAGTAGTGCCATTATAATAAATGGTATATAAATCAGTTCCTCAGATTTTAAAGCAGAAGCTAGGTTTTGCTATACCTGTAATCCCAGCACTATGGAGAGAATCATTTAGTCTGTAAATGGATTTCCAGGCCAGCAGAGTCTATAATGTGAGACACTGTCTCAAAATAGAACAAAAATGTAACTCAAATGATGTAGGAATTCTATTACTTTTTATACATTTAAACAGCCTGAGATCAATATATAGACATTTGCACTCCCGTGTTTATTGAAGTATTGTTCCCAATAGCCATGAGGCACAATCAATATATTAGTGGATTTAAAAAAAATCACAGGGTACAAAAACATAATAGAATACTGTTCAATCATAAAGGATAATAAAAACCCTGTCACTCGTGTTAAGACAGATGAACACAGTGAACCGCATGACATTAAGTGAAATAATCTAGACACATGATGACAAACATCACATGATGTCACCCAGTTGTATAATATAACAACAGGAACATAAAAGTAGAAAATAGCATAAAATTAGATAGTAAGTCTGGATAGAAAAGGGATGGAGAGCAACATTCAATTCATACAAAGTTATAGTTAGATGGGAGAGATGTTCTGGTGTTGTATTCAGTAGGGTGACTTTGAGCTTCACGTATTGTTTTACATATTTCAGAGTAACTATGAAAATGTATCTTGTGATTCCACAGATGAAAAGAATCATTAAGATAGATACAATTATTAAAGAATTAGATTTATAATTGCCATCTAAGCTAAATAGTTCTACAATGGATGTCTGCAATCTAAAGAGAGGGGAAAACTGATAGATGCTCGTTCCAAGAGGCTGTGAGCATCAGAAGAGAGAACAATCATGCAGAAATAGAGTAAGGTTAAAAAAAAAAAACCCAAGTGTCACCAAAGCAGCCTTTCTTCAAAGAAGAAAGAATCTGAAGTCTTGTATTTCAGGCAGAAGCAAGAAAATGACCTTCTCCAAGAAGGATCCAGGATGTGGCCAAGTTTCCTCTTACTTCTGCTCCAATTCAGCCTGGGCCTACATGGTGCTGCACACATTTCACTCAGTTTCCTGACCCACTGTCCAATCAATATTTTGGGGACAAATCCAGAAGTGTGCTTTATCATTTGTCAAATGTCCTTCACTCCAATCAAACTGACACTCGAAATTAAGCATCACAGAGAAGTCTGAATGTTACAGTCAAATAGACAAATGTCTGGGATGATGAATCTACTAAACACTGTGACTTGATCATCATACAATGTATACATGTCACAAAATATCACACTATATTTTGTTAATGTTTCAATTAAAATTAACAATTAAATTTCTAAATGGATGAATATTTAAAGTTGACTAAAAGGGAAGCAGTTCCATAATAAGGAAAGCTTAAAGATTCTTTGCTATTCTCTCTCTCAATCTCTCTCATGTGCTCTCTCTCTCTTGCTCGCTCTCTCTCTCTCTCCTCTTCTACATTTGATAGGAAGTTAGCTGGAAGTTAATGCATTTGTACAGACATTAGCCTTAAGTATTTAATATACTATCCTTTCTGTAATTTAGATCATAAAACACTCAGATTCCTTTTTCAAAATTTGGTACAGTGCAAGGAAAATGAAAGCTTGCTAGGGGATGCATTTTAAAAGTCATTTGTAATCTGAAGCGCCTGAGGTCACTGCATGGACAGATATTCATGTATCACAGCATGCTATATAATTTGGGATAGATTATGTCTTTACACAGGGTTAGCTATTGACGGAGGAAAAAAATGAATTTAAAATATAAACTGAATCCAGAAAGGAATCTTTTTAAGATAATAGTATATTTCCTCATGGTAAAATACATATAGATGCATTTCTGTATAAATGTATGTGACTGAACAGAAATGGTTTTGAAATCTCAGTGGTAGAATTTTTTTTAGAAAAATATCAGCCTATTTGAAAGAGAGAACATCTTCTGATTTCAATGAGTAATTATTTTGTTTCTTGCAAGAGGAATAAATTTTAAATTCTTCATTGGCTATGTGTGTTTCTTCTGTTAACTAATTATGAATATTTTTACATATTTTACCTGATATGTTTCACATATTTCAATTGGCATTTTCAGATATTTCCAATGATTATGTTTCCACTATTGACCCTATGCTTGTAGCCAGAAAACAGAAGCATNTGCTGTGCTGTAGGCTGTACTGTGCTGTATTGTGCTGTGCTATACTGTGCTGTGCTGTGCTATGCTGTGTGTGCTGTACTGTGCTGTGCTATGCTGTGTGTGCTGTACTGTGCTGTGCTGTGCTATACTGTACTGTGCTGTGCTGTGCTGTGCTGTGCTATACTATACTGTGCTGTGCTGTGCTATGCTGTGTGTGCTGTGCTGTGCAGTGCTGTGCTGTGCTGTGCTGAGCTGTGCTGTGTGTGCTGTGCTGTATAGGCTGTACAGTGCTGTACTGTACTGTGCTGTGCTGTGCTGTGCTGTGCTGTGCTGTGCTGTGCTGTGCTGTGCTGTGCTGTGCTGTATAGGCTGTGCTGTGCTGTGCTGTGCTGTGCTGTGTGTGCTGTGTGCTGTGCTGTGTGTGCTGTAGGCTGTACTGCTGCCTCCTTTTAGTTAAGTCTCAACCCACAAAAATATCTTTCTTTCCTTTTCTCCTCCCCTCGATAGTTCAGGTGGCTCAGTTCACTGTGCGGGTGGTATCTCTGCACAGTCTTCTTCAGTTATTCAAGTCTGCACCCTCTTTCCTATGTATCTGTGACATATGGGAACATCCATATTCAGTCATATATGGAGAGTCAGTAAAGCTTATATGAGGACAACAGTAAACAATGTTCAAGGTCCAGATTCCAAGACCCCACAGCTTCATTTATCAGTGTAATTCCAACCAATTAGAGAGACAATTCTCAAAATGGGTTCATAGATCATTTGCAAGGTGGGTAAATTAAGGGAGAGTGAGACAAAAGCCTGTCGATTTTCACCTTAACAGTACAAGAATGTCTTAAAATGAAAGTTAAATGTCGCTAAAAGTGATGTGACTGTTGTAATTTGAATGTGTACCATTCCTCACAGGCCGCTGTACTTGAACATCAAGTCCCCAGATGGTAATATTATTTGGGGAGGTTTTTGAGCCTTTATATGGTGGGACAAAGCAGGAGAGAGTGAGCCACTGAAGGTTATAAACCATCCTTCCTACTAGCATAGCATCTCTCTCTCTCTCTCTTTCTCTCTCTCTCTCTCTCTCACACACACACACAAACACACACACACACACACACAGAGAGAGAGAGAGAGAGAGAGAGAGAGAGAGAGTTCTAACTGCCATACACTTCCCATCTTCATACACAGAATCTTCCAATGCACGTTAAGCACATAGAAACATTATCTGGGACATATTTTTGGCCTGGCAGTCAAACTGTGGTGCATAGCAGGGCTTGTGTTTCAATGTTATTGAATTTTTGTCCTATTAAGCAACAAAGTCAAAGTTCTGAGTGAAAGATAAGAAAAAACAGAAATAAATGTTTTAATCTTATGAAAATATGTTAACAATATTGTCTGCTTACTATTCTGTCTTGAAATGGAGCCCACACGTGTTGTTGATTTCCCAAAGACATGCATTAACAAAATCATGTGTATGCTCAAAATAAATGTTTGGCTTTACTAGTTCACAATAGGGACTGGCTCTAACAATTTGGTTAAATGATGGGAATATCTTATTAGTTCAATAAAACCATGTATGAAAGTCTCAAGCACACTTAAAATATGCTTTTAAAAATCTCCATGACATAAAATACTGAATTGGGCAATCAGATGATTTCTTTGTATTTGCCAAGACATTACAAAGGGAAGTCGATTTGAAAAGCTGTCTAGGTGAGTCCAAGAGTGTTTACTAATATTTGTTAAGCCTTCATAAAAATCTAGAATCAAATAAATATAATGATTGGATAACACATTCTTTTGTTACAGTCAAAATATTTTCACTCTTTAAATTTTGAGAAAAATCTAATTATGTTTTCATTTAAAATAATGTTTTAGAATAATTCAAAACAATACAACAGAGTTTGGAAATGTTCAAGTAAATGTGGGTAGAGACACAGACAAGGCAGCTATGACTGTAACACAGTGTAAGACAAAGCTGGCATTGGAGTCCTCACTACTCTGGCAGCAATCAGATGCATAGTAACTAAGTATTTACTAAACCAGTCAAACTCATTTAACTGACTCCCATATTGGTTACTAAGCAGATACTGCTCTGCTGCCAGCATGCTATCAGCTCTTTCTGCCTGATTCAGAATTACAGCTAGTGAGCCCTGGGACAACCAAATGATTTTAGTATCATCTGGGGTATAATCTTCCAAGATTTAAGGAGCGACTTAGTACATTTATTTCATTAAGAAACATTTTATAATAAATCATCAACAGCTTGATTTTGTAAACCATGGTACAAGAGTATCTTACTTAGGACATGGATATGAAAGTGCAGTGATAACGGTAACATTGTTGACTACAGAAAATTGAAGGCGGACTACAGTAGAGGGAGGGACCAGGCTACCAGCACTTTGACTCTGTGATCAGCTTAACTCTTTCAACTGGGTAAACCAGACACCACACATTTTGTGCTATGATTCACAGCATGTTTTATATCATACATGACACGTATGTCCAAAAATGTCTTTAAATAAAGCCATGAAGTTTGAATTCTGTAAAAGCACATGAGATCATAGAGGGTCAATTAGAAGGAACACAATGTGATCTATCCTGGAGAAAAATCAACCTGGATTCTTCAATAATAAATATTAGTAAACACTCCTGTATTTTTCATTTAGACAGCTTTTCTTTTTTTTATTATGGGGGACATTTTTATTGAAAACATCACAAGATCCAAGTAATTTAAATGTTGCCAGTAGATTTTAGAGCCGGGCAGTGGTGGCGCATGCCTTTGTTTTTTTCAATTTTTTTTATTAGCTATTTTCTTAATTTACATTTCAAATGCTATTCCGAAAGTCCCCTCCCCACACCCCTCCCTGCTCCCCTGTCCACCCACTCCCACTTCTTGGCTCTGGCGTTCCTCTGTATTCCCAGCACTTGGTAGGCAGAGACAGAGGCAGAGGCAGGTGGATTTCTGAGTTCGAGGCCAGGCTGGTCTACAGAGTGAATTCCAGGAGAATCAGGTCTATACAGAGAAACCCTGTCTCGAAAAACCAAAAAAAGAAAAAGAAAAAGAATTATTGAAAGAATTACTGTTCATACAGAAGCTGTTACTACTTAACAGTAATTACTGCTATAAAATGTAACATAAATTTTTGTGCTTTCCAATGATCTATTTTTTAACTTTTTTATTTAATTAATTAATTTATTTATTTATTATTAGAGAATGTCTTCATTTATATTTCAAGTGTTAACCCATAAGTCTCCTATACCCCCCCCCGCCCTGCTCTCCTACCCACCCACTCCCACTACTTGGCCTTGGCATTTCACTGTACTGGGGCATATAAACATTGCTAGACCAAGGGCCTTTCTTCCCCAATAATGGCCAACTAGGGCACCTTCTAATACATATGCAGCTAGAGACATGAGCTCTGGAGGTTCTGATTAGTTCATATTGTTGTTCCATCTATAGGGTTGCATACCACTACAGCTCTTGGATACTCTCTCTAGCTCCTACATTGGGGACCCTCTGTTCTGCCCTATAGATGATTGTGAGCATCCACTTCTGTATTTGTCAGGGACTGAAAAAGCCTCACAGGAGACAGCTATATCAGGGTCCTTTCAGCAATATCCTGCTGGCATATGCAGTAGTGTCTGCATTTGGTGGCTGATTATGTAGTGGACCACCTGGGTGAGGCAATCTGTGGATGGTCCATCCTTTCCTTTTAGCTCCAAACTTTGTCTCTGCACCTCCTTCCATGTATATTTTAATCCCTATTCTAAGGAGGAATGAAGTATCCACCCGTTGGTCTTTCTTGATTTTCTTGTGTTTTGGAAATTGTATCTTGGGTATTCTAGGTTTTTGGGGCTAATATCCGCTTATCAGTGACTTCTTTTGTGATTGTGTTACCTCATTCAGGATGATATCCTCCAGATACATCCATTTGCTCAAGAATTTCATAAATTCATTGTTTTTAATAGCTGAGTAGTGCTCCATTGTGTAAATGTACCACATTTTATGTATCCATTCCTCTGTTGAGGGGACATCTGGGTTCTTTCTAGCTTCTGGCTATTATAAGGCTGCTATGAACATAGTGGAGCATGTGTCCTTGTTACCAGTTGAAATATCTTCTGGGTATATGCCCAGTAGAGGTATTGCTGGATCTTTCGGTAGTACTATGTCCAATTTTCTGAGAAACCGCCAGACTGATTTCCAGAGTGGTTGTACCAGTTTGCAATCCCACCAGCAATGAAAGAGTGTTCCTCTTTCTCCACATCCTTGCCAGCATTTGCTGTCACCTGAATTTTTTATCTTAGCCATTCTGACTGGTGTGAGGTAGAATCTCAGGGTTGTTTTGATTTGCATTTCTCTGATGATTAAGGATTTCGAACATTTTTTAAGGTGCTTCTCAGCCCTTTGGCATTCTTCAGTTGAAAATTCTTTGTTTAGCTCTGTACCCCATTTTTTAATGGGGTTATTTGAATTTCTGGAGTTCAGCTTCTTGAGCTCTTTGTAAATATTGGATATTGGTAAAAATTCTTTTCCAATCCGTTGGTGGCCTTTTTGTCTTATTGACAGTATCTTTTGCTTTACAGAAGCTTTGCAATTTTATAAGGTCCCATTTGTTGATTTGTGATCTTACAACACAGGCCATTGGTGTTCTGTTTAGGAATTTTACCCCTGTGCTCATGTCTTCAAGGGTTTTCCCCACTTTCTCCCCTATGAATTTCAGTGCCTCTGGTTTAATGTGGAGGTCTTTGATCCACTTAGACTTGAGCTTTTAGACAGCTTTTCAAATCAAGCTCCCTAAGGAATGGCTTAGAAAATATAAAGTTCATGTTTCCAAAAACAAAATTAGTAATTGGGAAATAAGCTTAAAGAGATACAGCCATGAAATTATTTATTTATTTATTTATTTATTCATTATTGGTTATTTTATTTATTTATGCTTCAAATGTTATTCCCCCTTCCCAGTTTTCCCTCCATAAGCCCCCTATTCCCTCTTTCTCCCTCTGCCTCTATGATGGTGCTCCCCCACCTGCCCACCCACTCCTGCCTCAGCAGCCTAGCAATGAAACTATTTCTATGTTCGACCATGGTTTGGGCAACCAATGGTCCATTTATGTTGCATAAAAGACTACCAAAAACAGTCATTTACCACAGACAGAAATTTATCTGAATTATTGACTCAGGAGAGTGAGGACTTTAAAAACATGGCACTGGTGTCTGCTGAGGGCTCCTGTGGTGCCACATCATGTGATACAAATTAAAAGGACAGGTGAGGGTGAGTTTTGACACAAGTGGAGGCCACCTTTATAACAAACCTGTGTACTCAATAACTAACTCATTCCCATAGTAATGATATTGTAATTCACAGAGCCAGAGTCCTCACAACACAATCATCTCTTGTTAAGCTTGTGTCCCAACACCATTGCATAGAAAATTACATTTACAGCACATGGATTTGAGGAACAAATTTAAACTGTAACAAGAATTGACTCAATGGATATATTACATGGGTATTTAATGAGCTAAACATTTCCTGAAGTGGAAGTTTCTGGTAATGTCATGTCATGCAGATGCAGGTAGTGTTTTGCCGAAGCAACACCCGTGGGAGGACCTGTGATGTTTAGAGAGAGAATAAATAGGACTCAATGGACAGGAGTGGCCTTGCATCTATGCTGATCTTCGCTTCTTTGAGAGAGGCACAGCAGAGAACTTCTCCTGGTGTCCCAGCTGGTCCCAGATGCTCCTGTTGACTCCTATCAGTTTGCTGGAGCCCTAGTGGTTTCTGCTGTATTGTGTGGACCCTGTTGATTCATGTTTGTTATCCTGACACAACTGAACTAGACTCCTGGTATCTTGACAAATGGAAATTGGAATAGCCCCAAGGAACTTCTTCTTAACAGGTCCACATTCCCTTGTCCTAGTACTCATTAACACATTGCCTTGTCCTATTTCACCCCTACCTTTGGACCGTGGGCTAGAAGGAGGTCAAAGCATTTGAGAACTTAAAAAAAAAAAAAAAATATATATATATATATATATATATATATATATATATATATATATATATATATATATATATATTAGGTATTTTCTTTATTAGTTATTTTATCCCCTTCCCTCATTTCCCCTCCAAAACCCCCCTATCCCAAACCTCCTTTCCCTGCTTACTAACCCACCCACTCCTGTTTCTCTCTCCCGGCATTCCCCTACACTGAGGCATGGAGCCTTCACAGAAACAAGAGCCTCTCCTCTCATTGATGTCCCACAAGGCCATCCTCTGCCACATATGTCACTGGAGCCTTTAATCCCTCCATGTGTTTTCTATGGTTGGTGGTTTCGTCTCTGGGAACTCTGGGGGTACTGATTGGTTTATATTGTTGCTCCTCCTAGGGGGCTGCAAGCACCTTCAGCTCCATGGGTAGTTTCTCTAGCACCTCCATTGGGGACCCTGTGCTCAGTCCAGTGGATGGCTGTGAGCATCCACTTCTATATTTGTCAGACACTGGCAGAGCTATATCAGACTTCTGTCAGGAAGCACTTGTTGGCATCCACAATAGTGTCTGGGTTTGGTAACTGTATATGGGATGGATCCCCAGGTGGGACAGTCACTGGATGGCCTTTCCTTCAGTTTCTGCTCCACACTTTGTCTCTGTAACTTCTTCCATGGGTATTTTGTTATCCTTTCTAAGAACCACCAAAGTATCCACACTTTGGTCTTCCTTCTTCTTGAGCTTCATGTGATCTGTGAATTGTATCTTGGATATTCCAAACTTCTGGGCTAATATCCACTTATCAGTGAGTGCATACCATGCGTGATTTTTTTGTGATTGAGTTATCTCACTCAGGATGATATTTTCTAGTTCCATCCATTTGCCTAAGAACTTTAATAAATTTATCATTTTTAATAGCTGAGTAGTACTCCATTTTTGTAAATGTACCACAATTTCTGTATCCATTCCTCTGTTGAAGGACATCTGGATTCTTTCCAGCTTCAGGCTATTATAAATAGGGCTGCTATGAACATAGTGGGGCATGTGTCCTTATTACCAGTTGGAACATCTTCTGGATATATGCCCAGGAGTGGTATAGTTGGGTCCTCAAATAGTACTATGTCCAATTTTTAGGGGAACCACCAAGAACTCTTATTAAAAGTGGGTTTTTAAAAAATCTAAACCTACATTTTTCTATAATTAAAAGGTAGAAATAATATCTAGACAAAAATTAAAAGAATATCCTTACAGTATAAACACATTTACATATACATAATGGTATATATTTAAATTTAAATGATGCTGCATTAGCCCCCATTTAGACTGAAGACTATGTTCCAAGACCACAATGGGTTCTTGAAGTGATGAATAGTATTAAATCCGACATTTTTACTTTTTACTTAAATAGATGTAGATGTATAATGATGAAACTTGTTTAATTAAGTAGGCAGAGTTTAAGATTATCAATAACTAATGACAAAATAGAATAAGTATAATAAATATGGTAATTAAAGCATGACAGCCTGGCTATATCTGATGTTCTGACTGTCCCATATGCACCCTTCTTGTGGTGATAAGATGACACAGCTTACATGATGAAATGTGGGTGGGGAGAGACAGACACACTGACGAAATGTTAGGTTACTAGGTCCTGTGCTGCCATGTCAGTGGACGTGCTCCTTGAGTTCTCTGCCACGTGACTAACAGGCAGGTATCCTATGTTTTATGGCTGTAACAGACAAAAGAATGATCCCTGTCTCAGGTGGGGTAGAACATATAATTCAAGGTTTTATTAGACTATTTTTAAAGCCCATAATTCATAACTTCTGAATTATTTATTTTTGTATTTTTCATTTAATTTTTCAGATCACAGTTGACCAGTGTCAACTGAAACCACCAACAACTGGATATGCACACACACACACACACACACACACACACACGACACAAACAATAAATAGAATGAAAAGGAGAACCCCACAAACAACAAGAAATGCTGTTAACACGAAAATAAGAGAGTGTGAAGGGTAAATATTTTTATAATTTATGTATTTATGTGGTATGTATGTATGTATGTATGTATGTATGTATGTATTTTAATTGAGAGAATATTTTTCTATATAGCTGTGGGTGTCTTGGAACTCACTCTGTAGACCAGGCTGGTCTGCAGTCAGAGGCCTCAGAGGCCTCTGCCTCCTGAATCCTGGAATTAAAGACATATGCCATTACAAATGACTTAAATAATTTTAAATTATTTTATTAGTTTGGGTATTTTGCTAACATGTATGTCTATGCACCACTCTCACTCAGTACCCAAAAGAGGGCTAGAAGAGGATGTCAGATCCCCTGGAATTGGTGTCTTAGAGGACAGATGTAAGCTGCCATGTGGGTGCTGTGATTTGAACTCAGGCCCTCTAGAAGAGCAGCTGGTTCTCCTAACTGATGAGCTATTTCTCTAGCCACTTTTAATTTTCTTAAATAAATAGTAAAAATATCAAAATACTCTGATGTTTTTATCTCTGAGTTTATCAAAATAGTAACATCACAATTGTACCGGGAAATGTCACTATTCACAAAATGCTAGAAATTATGAAATGTTATTTACCTTTAAAATTATGTTAAAAGTGTAGGCTGTCAGGTTAGACTATGTGAGATGCAGCTTGGGGTGTGTTAAGCTATTTCAGCAAAATTGGAAAACTACTGTTGACATGCACAAGCATACAAGCCTACAGAAAGAATGTGAAGTACACACTACGCAGTGTGACAGCCACATGTAATACGTCTGAATTTCTAGGTGCAAGGCATTGACTGAAATTCAATCATGCCTTCATCGAGTTTTGTGCATTTTATTAGCTATAAATTTTACCTTAAAGGATCATTAACAAATATTTAATATTATTCACTGATATGCAGGCTAAATTGTCAGGTCTGCAATGCACTTTGAATCAAAGAGGAAAAAAAAAGCTTGAGGATATAAGCATGTAATGAAACACAATAAATATTAATGATAAAGCTAAGTAATCAGTGTACATTCACCATAAAATTGTTTCATTGTTTCCTTACAAGTGAAATGCTCCATAATGAACTTCTAAATTTTTAATGAATGCTAATTTTATAGATAACAGTAAGAAGTATTTATCTTTTCTAGTGGCGTTTATATAAAGAGGAAGGAACTCAATTTTATACATCAATTGAAGATTATTTTTATCTATACAATTAGGACTATCAGGCTCCAGGAAGGCAAAACAGCAAATTGGAATCTCTCTGAATGAGCAAAGGCAAAAGTTGAGATGAAATACAAAATACTATATTAAAGGCACAGTGAAATGCATCATCATAAAGGCAAGACCACGCAGAAGAATCATCTTCAAAATAAAAACACCTGAAACAATAACAAAGTCACATACATATAAAGGAAAACAATTAGCCAGCAACAGTAATGGGAGAGTTCAGTACCCCGACCTCACATTCAGATGGCTATTCCAAAGCTGCAATCAGATCCAGAGAGATTAGAGGCTAGGAGGGATTCAAGGTTATCCATTACAGGAAGAAATGGGATAGATTTTATGGGCAGACTTGGAGTCAAGCCAGTAAAGAAAGGAGTAGGAAAGGCTTGGGGAAGGTCAAGATAGAAGAAAGATGGGATGGAGGGAGTATGTGGGGAAAGATGGCTGAAATTGGATGAGCATTTGGGGTTGATGTGGAATCCTAGTATAGTGGAAACTTCCTGAAACCTACGAAGGTGATTCTAATGAGAATTCCTGGGATTGGGGTATGTGGCATATCAACTGGCCCATTTTACAGCCGTGCCCTCTGGCAGAGCAGACATGGGACCCACAACCCTACATATGTACACTCTTTTTTTCATAAATACGTCAAAAATATCAACTGGAGAAAGCCTCTTCAAGATGTGATGGAACTCTTTAAATGGAATAGAACTGTTATATTTTTTAAAAGGATGCTGCAATAATCTACCTTCCCCCACCTTATATACTTGTGCCTGCCTATGCTTGCCAAATACCAACTTACCTTCTACCCTTAGAGTCTCTCCTACTAGATTACTATTTTAAAAGCAAACAAAATCCTCGAATTCACATTCAATCAACCATGCATGAAGCTATTATGCAGGTAATAAGGCAAGTTAGGTTCCCCAGCCTGCCTTTCATGTCAGAGAAACACATTAGAAACAATACTGTATCTCTGTAAATATTAGTTAGCTTTCTGCTACCTTCAGTCTCAAAACTTTCAAGACTGGTATCTCTCCTCATCCCAAGTTTGTAACTGGAATGTGCAGAAGTTGTATTCATCAACAATAAAGATAATATTACAGAAAAAAACAGTCACAACTGGGAATTAAAACAATGAGTATAGCCTGCTATGTGGTATGCAATTAATAAAATGTACAATCTTGTAATTGCTTCCCTCTAAATAGTAACGAAGACCAGTGTGCTTTTACCTGTTAGAGACATGAGTATATTGTACCTCAGAGTTACATCTCCTCTGTAGATATGTATACAATTTATTCATGAGAGATTTTACCATTCCACTAACTTACAAGTGAATAATTATATTACTCTCTTATGGGAATAAAAATAACATTGCTAGATGGTGTTTTCTATTAGGAAAGTCAGTGGTATTTCTGTTGACTGAATAAGTGGCAAACAGGGATTCTTCATCATATTAAGCAAAGTAACATGAAAAGGTTAGAGGGTTAATTGCAATAACTATGATTTCCAAGAAAATAGAGGATTAGTTTTGTTTGTTGTGGGTGTAGAATAATATGGGTAAAACCCAGGTGAAGTATTCACATTATTCAATCTAACAGCAAGCTGTTAGAGAAACCCCTGCAGTGTTAGAGATATGGAAATGCTCTGTATTTGGGGGCATATATCTCTTTGAAAAGAAGGTTTGAGAATGTTCCTAGCTAAAGAAAAACAGTCAGCTGATGTTGTTAGAAGCCTAGAGAAATTAAATGTAGAAAAATGAGATTGTACAAATTCAAGGTAGTCAGAGCCTCATGAACATTCATCTAAAGCTACAGCTTACCTGAAATATAATACCCCCTTATGGTTTTAGATTTACACCTTAAAATTTACAAACTTTTGTATGTATGCATGTATGTATGTATGTGTGTGTGTGTGTGTATGTATGTATGTATGTATGTATGTATGTATGTATGTATGTACGTATGTAGTCTAAATTCAATTGGTTCCTCCTAACCTCTGTTCTAAACTTTATCATTTAGTTTATGCTTCTTTACTACCACAATACAGACAGAGTAGAGATGTGAGCATAGTCTGGAGAGTACAGATATGGACGTGAGTTTCACCTGAGGGGGCACTTTATATCCTTCGGGAGCCATGTGGCATGCAACATTGTCTTTGGAAGATTGTCCCATGATAGTATTATTTCATTGTGGGAAACACTGAATAGTGCTTGGCTGGGTCAGCAAAAGGCACCCAGGGAGCCCAATATCTATGAGGCCTTGCAAGCTATCACCAGCACTAGAAAAAGACATTTCACCTCTTGATACACAGCAAAGAAAAGAAACCAATTGTTTCCTTTCTGTATCTACTCTGTAGCTAGAGAGGAGATTAATCTGAACAGCACACCCCATGGAAAGAAACTGGAATACATGAGAATGATTCATGGTAGTGGTGTTACTGAAGTTCAGCTGTCAGTGTTTGGTGTGACAGCTCAGACTGACAGTATCCTGAGGGCTTCCTTACAGTGTCTGCTTAGCCCATTTTCTATGAGTTAGCTTCTCATGCCTCCTGTTTGCCTTCTAATAAGACTCTAGATTTTGAGCAGTTTCATCTCATTCCAACACATTCATTTTCTAAAATTATCCATCTCTGGGGCTGAAGCTTAAAACAAGAGAGTGTCGCTTTTAAAAGGGTGGGCATCCAATATATTCTTCTCAAAAGAGTGATTTTACAAAATGTATTGCTTTTTCCAATGCATTTAAGAGAGGAATGTCTCATCTTTTAACCAGACATTTATAAGTTCAAGGGATGAGAAAATGAATTTGTAACTGCAATTCACATTTACTTACTTATGAATTCAGTATTTTCATGTATTTATTAACCAAATGTATTTGTTTATCTATAGCACATTTATTCATAATTACCTCAGATTGAGCATATATAATATGTATATTCAAAACTCCCAGATACAAAATGCTACAAAACACAAAGCATTTTAGATACCAACATGATATAAAATGTAAAATTCTACCTTAAGCTTATGGTCACAGTCAGAATATAGGTGCATTAAATAAATTGCATAAAATATCTCCATGCTATATTATATAGCACATATGAAAATGAATAAATTCCATGCTCAGACTTGAGTTTCAGCAACACTGTATTTCATGCATGTGCAAGTATTACAAAATCTGAAATACAAAATATTTCTGGACCCAGGTATTTCAGATAAAGCATTCTCAGCTTGCCGGCCTTAGGTAGATTCTTTCTTTCTTTCTTTCTTTCTTTCTTTCTTTCTTTCTTTCTTTTATTTTATTCTTTTTTTTTTTGCACTTTCTTACAGCCTGTGTTGCAGTCAGCCATACACACATAATTGGTTCTCTGAAATGCCTATGAAATGCGAGCAGGCATAATATAAGTTACCTTCAAGCATGACACTTCTGCCTGTTTGACAGATTCTCAAACGCAGCACTGTGACGTTTGAAGCAACAAAAATAAAGCCTGGTTGCTGGTTGCCAGGTGAATATTACAAGCACTCATTTTTGAACTCCATATGAGTGAGAAATAGCTTTCTTCAGTTGTTTTTCACTGAGAAGTTTTGAGTTGTATGATTTGTTTATTACCACAGTTGGACTTATTATCCTTGCTACGAAATCTCTTTGGTATAGGGTAAAGCTGAAAAGCTCAAAGATTATCAGCATATGGATAATAGCTCTACTAAGGAGATTGACCTCTCATCAATATCTCTGCATAAGCAAGAAGCTGGATTTAGGTGGCTTTTATGTTCAACTTCATATTCAGTATATTGGAGATAACACATGTGACCATGAGCATGTACACACACACACATACACACACACACGTGTTTACATACAGAGAACAATTACTGGCATAATGGCATAATGACTCAGGAAAGATAGCAGAGTCAATATTCATCACCATGTTTCCTCCTGTAACTGTTTCTGGATACATGTGACATGTTGCTCTAGCACAGTGGTTCTAACCACTCCTAATGCTATAACCCTTTAGTATACTTCCTCATGTGGTGATTCCAACCTTAAAAGTATTTTTGTTGCTACTTCATAACTTTAATTTTGCAACTGTTATAAATTATAATACTGTAAATATTTTGGGGCATAGGGCTTTGACAAGGGGGTCATGAGCCACAGGTTGAGAACCAATGCACTACCAGAAAATACAATTCTTTCTTCTTTAATACTTACATAAATAATTTAGAGCCATTTCTCTCCCCATAACATAGATCCTCTCTACCTCTACCAAGAAGGCACATTTGCAGATCACTGAACATTCTTGAGAGGGGAGGTGCTCTTTCCCAACTAAGTCCATACCTGTAAGGAAGGCACAGGCACAGAACAAAATCACAAGACCAAAGGCAAGACTCTTCATGAACTCCTAACAGCATATGGGACCTGCACGTGAAGTTCTTACTTGTCTCCAAGAACTGTATGAATCATAATGTCCCACTGAGATCTAAGGATGCAAGCTCACCTATAAGATTTTTGAGTCTAAGCAAGAAAACCTACTCCATCTTGCCTGCTCCTGCTTCTGTTTTAATGAGACCCTGATCATAAGCATTCCTATTGTGTCCCTGTCATCTCTAATGGCTCCTTGTCCTCTGACTTCTTCCTCTGTTGCGACTCTATGATCAACTGAATCTTGTACTATTGTGACTCATTTGTAAAAGTATTGCATTTTAAATTATTTTGTGTCCCTGTGTGTATTTGTACAGGCATGTCCATGCAGTGCTATTGTGGAGGTCAGAGGACAGCTTGTGGGATCAGTCATCTCCTGCTCCAGGAATTGAACTCAAGTCATCAGGTCTGGTGGGAGTGAATTTACCAACTGAGTCACCTCACCAGCCCAAACTTAAAGATTTTCTCCTAAGACTGCAGCTACCCTGGAGCAATGAGTTATCCATAGCCCATCTTTGCATCTTTGACACTTAGCTCAGTGCCAAGAAGCACTAAAGACTCAAATATTGTAAAAACTTTATTAGGTACTCAAGTAATTTATAGTAAATACGAGGAAAAATAAATGACTAAAGATGTGATTAGTTGTCCTATCAGATATTTCTGTATGGAAAATGCACATATCCAAGAGAGCAATCAAGGACATAAAACTCAGAAATTTTTAACATGGACCATGTCTTATTATCTCTCCTAGGAGTTGGAAAGTGTCATTCAACATAAATGTACAGAACTACCATTTGACAGTAGAATACAGAAAGGGGTCACAGAATGGAATTTGGAGCTGTTTGTAAGAGTGGGGAAATTTCATCATCCTGAAAGCTGCAGAGATCTACTCTGGGCAAATGAAGGCACTGACTGACACACTGTCTGAAGCTTTTAGGATCTTTGCAAATTGTAAGAACTATACAAACCAAAGATGTAAACCTAAGATACCTTTCTCAGCAAAGACTTATTGGAGACAATGCCCAGAATTGTCCTAAAATAGACAAAGTACTAGGGCAGGATGTGGCTGTTCAGGGTGAGTTTTTACATCTGAGAGTGGTAAACTTTAAGAGGTAAACAATATTTGAGAACCTTCCTTCTTCAGGTCATTTATTCTTATAAATGGCTTTTCAAGTCTTTGAGATTCATTTCCCTCAGAGATGCTTACCCACTAAGGTCTGCAGAAAATATCCTGGACATCATGAGCATTTAGTTTGGAAGATACCTCATGTCTTCACCATAGTCCTCACTTAATGAGTATTAGAAAAGACTGGGGCTGGCAGAGTGCAGAGGGTGAGCAGCTGACTGCAGAAGCAACAGAGCTTCTGGGATAGGCAGAAGCCACACAGCTTCTGGGACAGACCCCTTTTCTGGCTGCAGAAATCCAGGCACCTTCCCCACCAGTGGAGAGGTGACCACCCATAAGGGCTGCCACCCCCAGAGCAGGCTGTGCACATGAGCACACAGACTGCGGAGGCAACTCATCTTCTGGGACAGGCCCTGGTTCGGACCTTCATCTTCAACCAGGAGGCAAGTCTGAACGCCAGACCTCTGTGCACCTTCCCTGTAAGAGGAGAGCTTGCCTGAAGAAAGTACTCTGGCCACTGAGACTCAGAAGAGAGCTGGACTCCCAGAACAGCTGACAGAGACTAACAGAATCACAGGAGGAACAGGCTCCAGCCAGAGACAACTATAACAACTAACTCCAGGGATTACCAAATGGCAAAAGGCAAACATAAAAATCTTACCAACTTACCAACAGAAACCAAGAAAGCTCACCATCATCAGAACCTAGCATTCCCACATCAGCCAGTCCTGGATACCCCAACACACCCAAAAAGCAAGATTCGGATTCAAAATCATTTCATGATGCTGGTAGAGGACCTTAAGAAGAACTTTAATAACTCACTTAAAGAAATACAGGAGAACAACTCTAAAGAGGTAAAAGTGCTTAAAGAATCATAGGAAAACACTGCTAAACAGGTAATGTATTGAAGAAAACTATTCAAGACCTAAAAAGGTATGTAGAAACAATAAAGAAAACCCAAAGTGAGACAACTCTGGAGATAGAAACCCTAGGAAAGAAATCAGGAACCATAGATGTGAGCATCAGCACCAGAAAACAAGAGATCTAAGAGAAAATCTCAGGTGCAAAAGATTCCATAGAGAACATGGGCACAACAACCAAAGAAAAATGAAAAAAGCAAAAAGATTCTAACTCAAAACATCCAGGAAATCCAGAACACAATGAGCAGACCAAACCTACAGATAATAAGAGTAGATAAGAATGAAGATATTTCAACTTAAAGGGCCAGCAAATATCTTCAACAAAATTATAGAAGAAAACTTCCCAAATGTAAAGAGAGAGATGTCCATGAACATACAAGAAGCCTACAGAACTCCAAATAGATTGGACCATAAAAGAAATTCCTCCTGACACATAACTATCAGAACAACAAATGCACTAAATAAAGACAGAATATTCAAAGCAGTAAGGGGAAAAAGTCAAGTACCATATAAAGGCAGGCATATTAGAATTACACCAGACTTCTCACCTAAGACTATGAAAGCCAGAAGATCCTGGACAGATGTAATACAGACCTTAAGAGAACACAAGTGACATCCCAGGCTGCTATACCCAGCAAAACTCTCAATTACCATAGATGGAGAAACAAAAGTATTCCATGACAAAACCAAGATCACACAATACATTTCCACAAATCCAGCCCTTCAAAGGATAATAATGGGAAAAGACCAACACAAAGACAGAAACTACACCCTAGAAAAAGCAAGAAAGTAATCCTTCAACAAAACTAAAAGAAGTCAGCCGCAAGAACAGGATCCCAACTTTAACAACAAAAATAATAGGAAGCAACAATTACTTTTCTTTGATTTCTCTTAACATCAATGAACTCAATTCCCCAATAAAAAGACATAGACTAATAAACTGGCTACACAAACAGAACCCAACATTTTGCTGCCTACAGGAAACCCACCTCAGGAAAAAAGACAGACACTACCTCAGAGTGAAAGGCTGGAAAACAATTTTCCAAGCAAATGGTCATAAGAAACAAGCTAAAGTAGCCATTCTAATATCAAATAAAATTTGACTTTCAACCCAAACTTATCAAAAAAGACAAGGAGAGGCACTTTATACTCATCAAAGGTAAAATCTACCAAGATGAACTCTCAACTCTGAATATCTATGCTCCAAAAGCAAGAGCAGCCACATTCATTAAAGAAACTTTAGTGAAACTCAAAGCACATATTGCACCTCACACAATAATACTGGGAGACTTCAACATGCCACTCTCGCCATTGGACAGATCCTGAAAACAGAAACTAAACAGAGACACATGGACACTAACAGAAGTTATGAAACAAATGGATTTAATAGATATGTACAGAACATTTTATCTACAACAAAAGGATATACTTCTTCTCAGCACAACATGGTACCTGCTCCAAAATTGACCATATAATTTGCCACAAAATAGGCCTCAACAGATACAAAAATATTGAAATTGTCCCATTCATCCAATCAGATCACCATGGACTAAGGCTGAACTTCAATAACAACATTAATAATAGAAAGCCAGCATTCATGTGGATACTGACCAACACTCTATTCAATGATACCTTGGTCAAGGAAGAAATAAAGAAAGAAATTAAAGACTTTTTAGAGTTTAATGAAAATGAAGCCACAACATACCCAAACTTAAGGGACACAATGAAGTCATTCCTAACAGAAAAAATGATAGCCCCGAGTGCCTCCAAAAAGAAACTAGAGAGAGCATATACTAGCAGTCTGACAGAACACCTAGAAACCCTAGAATGAAAGGAAGCAAATTCATCCAAGAGAAGTAGACTGCAGGAAATAATCAAACTCAGAGCTGAAAACAACCAAGTGGAAACAAAAAGAACTATTCAAAGAATCCACCAAACCAGGAGGTGGTTCTTTGAAAAAATCAACAAGATAGATAAACCTCTGACTAACTAGCGGGCACAGGGACAGTATTCTAATTAGCAAAATCAGAAATGAAAAAGGAGACATAACAACAGAACCTGAGGAAACCAAAACATCATCAGATCCTACTACAAAAGGCTATACTCAACAAAACTGGAAAACCTGGATAAAATGGACAACTTCCTAGACATATACCAGGTACCAAAGTTAAATCAGGATCAGATTAACGATCTAAACAGTCCCATTTCCTCTAAAGAAATAGAAGCAGTCATCAATAGTCTTCCAACCAAACAAAGCCCAGGACCAGATGGGTTTAGTGCAGAGTTCTATCAGACCTTCAAAGAAGACCTAATTCCAACTCTTCTCAAACTATTCCACAAAATAGAAACAGAAGGTACTCTACCCAATTCATTCTATGAAGCCACAATTACTCTGATACCCAAACCACTAAAGATCCAACAAAGAAAGAGAACTTCAGTCCAGTTTCTCTCATGAAAATCAAGGCAAAAATACTCCATAAAATCCTCTCAAACTGAATCCAAGAATACGTCAAAACAGTCATCCATCATGACCAAGTAGGTTTCATCCCAGGGATGCAGAGATGGTTTCATATACGGAAATACAGCAACATAATTCACTATAAAAAAAAAAAAAAAAAAAAAAAAACCTCAAAGACAAAACCCACATGATCATCTCTTTAGATGCTGAGAAAGCATTTGACAAAATCCAACATCCACTCACGATAAAAGTCTTAGAAATATCAGGATTCAAGGCCATTACCTAAACATAATAAAAGCAATCTACAGCGAACCAGTAGCCAACATCAAACTAAATGGAGAGAAACTCATAGCAATCCCACTTGAATCGGGGACCAGAGAAGGCTGCCCACTTTCTCCCTACCTATTCAATATAGTACTTGAAGTCCTAGCCAGAGCAATTTGACAACAAAAGGAGATCAAGGGGAATAAAATTGGAAAGGAAGAAGTCAAAATATCACTATTTGCAGATGATATGATAGTATTTATAAGTGACCCTAAAAATTCTACCAGAGAACTCCTAAACCTGATAAACAGCTTCAGTGCAGTAGCTGGATACAAAATTAACTCAAACAAATCAATGGCCTTTCTCTACACAAAGGATAAATGGGCTGAGAAAGAAATTAGGGAAACAACACCCTTCACAATAGTCACAAACAATATAAAATACCTTGGTGTGAATCTAACTAAGAAAGTGAAAGATTTGAATGATAAGAACTTCAAGTCTCTGAAGAAAGAAATCCAAGAAGATCCCAGAAGATGGAAAGATCTCCCATGCTCATGGATGGGCAGGATTAATATAGTCAAAATGACTATCCTGACAAAAACAATCTATAGATTCAATGAAATCCCCATCAAAATTCCAACCCAATTCTTCACTGAGTTAGAAAGGGCAATTTGCAAATTCATCTGGAATAATAAAAAATCTAGGATAGCAAAAACTATTCTCAACAATAAAAGAACCTCTGGTGGAATCATCATGTCTGACCTCAAGTTGTACTACAGAGCAATTTTGATAAAAAAATTGCATGATACTGGTACAGTGACAGACAAGTAGATGAATGGAATAGAATTGAAGACCCAGAAATGAACCCACAAACCTATGGTCACTTGATCTTTGAAAAGGAGCTAAAACCATCCAGTGGAAAAAAGACAGTATTTTCAACAAATGGTGCTGGCACAACTGGCGCTTATCATGCAGAAGAATGCGAATTGATCCATCCTTGTCTCCTTGTACAAAGCTCAAGTCTAAGTGGATCAAATACCTCCTCATAAAAACAGAGACACTGAAATTTATGTTGGAGAAAGTGGGAAAACCTCTTGAAGATATGGGCATGGGAAAAATTCCTAAACGGAACAGCAATAGCTTATGCTGTAAGATCAAGAATTGACAAATTGGACTTTATAAAATTGCAAAGCTTCTGTAAGAGAAAAGACACTGTCAATAAGACAAAAAGGCCACCAACAGATTGAGAAAGGATCTTTACCAATCCTAAATCTGATAGGTGACTAATATCCAATATATACAAAACCTCAAGAAGCTGGACACCAGAAATTCAAATAACCCCATTAAAAATGGGGTACAGAGCTAAACAAAGAATTTTCAAGTGGGGAATACTGAATGGCAGAGAAGCACCTGAAAAAATGTTCAACATCCTTAATCATCAGGGAAATGCAAATCAAAACAATCTTGAGATTCCACCTCTCACCAGTCAGAATGGCTAAGATTAAAATTCAGGTGACAGCAGATGCTAGCAAGGATGTGGAGAAAGAGGAACACTACTCCATTGCTGCTGGGATTGCAAGCTGGTACAACCACTTTGGAAGTCAGTCTGGAGGTTTCTCAGAAAATTGGATATAGTACTACTGGAATATCCAGCAGTACCTCTACTGGGCATATACCATAAAAATGTTCCAATTGGTAATAAGAACACATTCCCCACTATGTTCCTAGCAGCCTTATTTATAATAGCCAGAAGCTGGAAAGAACCCAGATGTCCCTCAACAGAGGAATGGATACAGAAAATGTGGTACATTTACACAATGGAGCACTACTCAGCTATTAAAAACAATGAATTTATGAAATTCTTAGGCAAATGGATATATCTGGAGGATATCATCCTGAGTAAGGTAACCCAATCACAAAAGAAGTCACTTGATATGCACTCACTGATAAGTGGATATTAGCCTAGAAAATTAGAATACCCAAGATACAATTTGCAAAACACAAGAAAATCAAGAAGAATAAAGACCAAAGTATGGATACTTCATTCCTCCATAGAATAGAGAACAAAATACCCAGGAAAGGAGTTACAGAGACAAAGATTGGAGCTAAGATGAAAGGATGGACCATCCAGAGACTACCCCACCTAGGGATCCATCCCATAATCAGCCACCAAACCCAGACACTATTGCATATGCCAGCAAGATTTTGCTGAAAGGACCCTGATATAACTATCTCGATTGAGGCTATGCCAGTGCCTGGCAAATACAGAAGTGGATGCTCATAGTTATCTGTATGATGGAACACAGGGCCCCCAATGGAGGAGCTAGAGAAAGTACCCAAGGAGCTGAAGGGGTCTACAACCCTTTAGGTGGAACAACAATATGAACAAACCAGTACCCCCCGAGTTCGTGTCTCTAGATGCATATGTAGCAGAAGTTGGCCTAGTCGGCCATCATTGGGAAGAGTGGCCCCTTGGTCTTACAAACTTTATATGCCCCAGTACAGGGACATGCCAGGGCCAAGAAGTGGGAGTGGGTGGGTAGGGGAGCAGGGTGGGGGGAGGGTATAGGGAACTTTCTGGATAACATTTGAAATGTAAATAAAAAAATCTTAAAAAGAAAGGAAGGAAGGAAGGAAGGAAGGAAGGAAGGAAGGAAGGAAGGAAGGAAGGAAGGAAGGAAGGAAGGAAGAAAGAAAGAAAGAAAGAAAGAAAGAAAGAAAGAAAGAAAGAAAGAAAGAAAGAAAGAGAAAAGACTGGGGTTTTATCAAAGAAGTAGACTTAAACAGATAAACTTCCCTGCCAATTAAATTACCCACCCCAACCTACCTTTGTGCCCATCAGTAAGTGAACAGTGCAGTTCTGGCCTTATGATGGGACCTGGTGATAGTTTGTGATGCTGTGCAGAGAGACACAGGGAATCTCAGACACATACACTCAGGATCAATCAAGCACATGGTGAGACCCAGAAAGTACAAATCAGACCTTTACCTCAAGTTTATGTCATAGTTTGCAATTCATCCTGAAAAACTAGCATGTGTAAGCTGGGTTAGGCTCCTTCACTCTTTTCCTGGAGAAGAGAATTTGATTTAGAGTCTTAGGGCTACACCATGACTCAATACCACAACCTGGTCTCACACACATCTCTTCCCCTAAGTCCCTAATTTTCCTTCCTTCCCACCCCCCACTTTTTGCCCTAAAGCTCTTAAGCCCATTCTCTTCTTCCCCAGATTCATGTCTTCAATTCTCCATGTCTCATACTAGATGTAAAGGAAAACCAGCAAAAGAGGAGAGCATCAAGCCTGTCTTCTGTCATTAGTGTGCTCTTAAGAACAGTCCCTGATTTGTGCTTCAAGTCCATGTCTTTCATACTTACAGGTGTCACCATGTTTTCAGTGTGAGGTGCAGGAAGAACACAAAGGCCAGGATGCCGAATCCTCCCTTCCCTACCTACCCACCCCTGCAAAAACTATAAAAGCAGCAAGCAGGAAGTGGACTGATTTCAAAGAGGATTTCAAAGACAGTACAGACAAGGTCTTAAATCAGTGGTTCTCCACCTCCCCGATGCTGGGACCTTTGACACAGTTCCTCAAATACTTTGCTGCTACTTCATGATGATAATTTTGCTACTGCTACGAATCATGATGTAAAAGTAATCTAAATATTTGATATGTAGGATATCTTCTCTGCAACCCCCAAAGGAGTCACGACACATGGGCTGAGAACCAGTGCCTTAGAGATTGATAGTATACCCGAGATTCAGAGGTCTAAGCCATTTCTGCACTTTTGTCAAGCCTCCTGCTTAGATTTTTATTTGTTCTTCCAAACTCCACAGTCCACAGTCTATAAGATCAAAAACACATAAATGACCAATGCATAACTTGGTTCTTCCTATGTAACTCACTTTACATAGCAAGCAATATTATCAACAAACAACATCATTTATGCCCAGAGAAACAAAATATGATGAGGACAAAAGACCCATAAGGAGCAAATCGTTTAGGTCTCTCTCCAGTGTGGTGTGAACTGTCAGTCATATGGGTATAGTGCATGGGGTTCCTAATTGAATCCACAGTGACACTCTGAACATAAATCTATATCTGAAATGTCTTGAAAAGAATTGCCAAAACTGCCAGTCCATGTGCTAAGGGTCACAAGTATAAATTTACTTAGACACTGATCACAGAAAGTGTGTAACGCCAGATACAACAACGTTGGCCCCTATGAAGAATAGCATATGTGCCTGATTTAAAGACTGCAAATTTATTATGTTCTATTCTGCTAGTTAAATGCATGAGTGGGTCATTTTCAGACCAATGCTAGTGGCATGTGATCTCTGAAACTGACACTCAGTCCAGGTGACCAGAGTTTCTTAGATTGGGTTAGAATTTCCACTCTTATATCAGAAGCAATATCTATTTTGCTGAAATCAACATTTAAATTGCATTATATTATTTTCTACATATGAAATAAAGTAAATGTATAAATCTATTGAAAAGAGTGACAGTCTTAGGGGAAGCCTTCTATTCCATGGTCTAAGCTAGCCCCCTTCATCCCTTACCACCCCATGGACAGGGGGCCTATTCTAATCTCTTTACATCATTAGCTAATCAACCAGGCTGTGAAGTTCAGTTTTAACTGAAGGAATGAACCTTCCTCACCAACTATGCCAGAAATAGAAGCCATGCACCATTTTGGCAAAAGAGTTCCTTAGCCCCGATTGGGTTCCAGTGCACCTTTTATTTCTAAAAAGAGAAATCACCTTGCTGAACTATTTTCATTGTGATCTTGTGTTTCTTTATGTCGTAATGAGATTATTCATTTCCAACCATGCTTGCTAGACATGCACTCTGCTATCAAAGGGTGTCCCTGATGTCACATTCCTGTCTCAGACTCTTAAGTAGCTGAGATTACAGCGCTGCTAGGAATGCCTTACTTTGTTACTAGTTTCCTTTCTATTTATGCATAAGAATCATACATAATGTTGTTTCTAAAAGTTATCTTAATACAATAAAGTAAACATGTTCAATGTAGTTCTTGTTTTCCTTTGAGTGCCACATAAAATAACATCACATCTTACTGTCAACGGTGTTTTCAGATTTGATTGGAATGAAATGTTCTAACTCCTCATTTCCTCCATACCAGTCTGTGTGGTTACCTCATCATTCTCAGGATCGATTGCATTATCTGTTACACCTTTATTTTCTCCACAGCCTCCCCTTCCTATGTGCATGCCAGCCTTACTGCATCTAATTAAAACAAATAGGAAATGCACAAAAAGCATTCCATACTAAATTTTCATGAAAATCATGTTCCCAAATTTATGACAAAAATAATCTAAAATATTTCACATCATACTTTTCACTATCAAGCTGATATTCCGTGTTAAATCTCATTTGTTAGAGAAAAATTACAATTATGGTTCATTGTACGAAACAAAGTACAGAGGCTGAGCTTAGAAATGCCATGATTATTTTCCTTGTTCCTACTGCAATTTTCTTGAATAATAATGCAGAACGGCTAAAGATTCCACCATGGCAACCAGTTCATATGCAAAGTTATTAAAAACTGAGAAGAAAAATTCTCGCTGACCTTGGAGGAGCAAGTCATGGTAAAAATCACATAAGGAATTTTTTTCTAAAACAAAAGTAAAAGGCAGAAAGACTTTCCTTTTCCAAAATAAAGAAAAAGAACAGCTAGGACACAGTTAAAAGTAAACAGCCCAAGTCATGGTGTAGGTGTTCCTTAACTTTGTGACTTTGGGAAACTTATTTAACATTGTTGAACATCAATAGCTTCATTTATAAAATTAGAATCAATAAAAATAACATCATAGCATTGTTCTAGGACCAACTGATCTTGGTACATAAATTTAAGAATATTATCAACATAGCAAATAATATATCATTTGAAAAATCTATAAAGAGAGATGTAGTATAATTTGACTAGTATTTAAAATAAACGAAAAGTCTGCCCAGCTGCTGCACAGAGATTACAGTAGGAAGGATAAAGAATTGGGCTGTGAGTTTCGAGATATGACACTATAGTGGCCTGTGCCTGAACTTCATGTGTTTACAGTTGAAATTATTTTAGAAGACATAATCCATATACTCTGGAATGGGACTGACTAACAGAGTGTGAAAAAATAAGGACTGAGAATCCCCTTCAGATCTATGGATTGAGAAGCTGCAAATATGCTAGCATAATTACTGAATCAAGGAAGTCTGCATAGATATTATAAGCAAGGGCACAGTGAAACCACCACACTTGATAGCTCCATGGGTGGAAAGAAAGCTTTATTGGGGATTAAAACTGCCAAGGCAATCTCCTTGGGGACTGAGAAGAGCAAAATGGAGGAAAAGCAAGCAGATTGCATAAAAGACAGCAGGGAGGGGTCTTAGAACTGATACACACTGTTTTGATTGACTGGGAGCTAGTTGCTCCTGTTGGAGGTTCTTGTCTTTTGGTTGGATATTGTTCTTGTTTTAAAGGAGGTTTCCTTGTAAACAGAAACCCACAGTTAAGTCTCTGTTTATTCAAGAACAATCCTTCTGTTTATCTGACCATGTCCTTCTGTTTAGCCAATGTCACCAGCACTGGCATTTATGGGGGTGGGGCAACTTTGGACCTTACAGAAATGAGGAGGTGGTCACTTAGGTAGTAAGAGAGGAGCAGAAACTGCTATTGGGTTGGTACTTCCAATCACTGGGGAATAAACCCTGCAGATATCTGTGTTGTAGAAAGGATGTAAGTCCTAACAGCCTAACTAGACCTACTCCCAGTGCGTAATCAGAGCCACAATATATCCTACCTCATACTGACACAAAATTAATAGCACAATTTTTGGAACAGCAGTTCTATTTTTCTTAATTTTTGTAAAATTTTTTATTTATATCCAAACCCAAAATGCTGAGCCAAGTAAAAGATGCTTTCTCTCCCTTCTGCTGTCACAAGAGTAACCAGCAACACCCTGGAGGTCCTCTTAACTGATCCCTTCCCGGAAAACTTGCTTGCTCTTCTCCCCTGCAGGCTTCATTAACAGTAAGAGTTGAGCCAAGTATCCTGACGAAATGTAAAGCTTCTTTCTCAGTGTTCCCTGCAGAAGTAATCCTGATCTGGAACTTGGGTCCTGACAGTAGCCCGACTCCTTTGTCCTTGGAGACAGTGACTCCAGGATGTAAGATTTTATAACAGCATTTGTCATGTCAAAAATCACTTCATTGGTTCCTGTCATTCTTTCGGAATCAACATTTTCTACGAACTTCACATTGTCCTGTTTGACAAACTCTTTACTGATTGATTTAGGAACATAGGCTGAACTGTTTTCTTAGGGAAACCATAGTCACATTTACAACTCCTTTTACATCTTTGCATTTACAGCATCAGCGTTGCAACCTGAGTCTGAGGGCTCTATGGTTCACCTACCAGGAATTGTGCAAGCAATTAGTGTAGACAGCCATAAGTCAGTGATAAGTGGAGTAGGGCTTCTTCGAAATTCTTTTAAATTCCGCACCTAATATGTTTCAGAAATACAAGTACTTGCTGCTCACCTGATTATTCAGATTCACCTATGTTTTAGAATTCTACCAAGATTGTATTTTATCAGATTCAACATAAAAGATGAAATAGACTCAGATCTGCTGTGAAAAAAAGATATTTCTGTGTAGAGGGCCGCGGCTCAGGCACCATTCTAAGATGGCACCGACATCCTGTACAGAGCAAGTAAACAACCCAAAAACATCCTGTTACCACCCCCTGTACAGAGCTAGTAAACAACCCAAAAGCGCATGCCCCTGCTGCTTAACCACCGCCCAGCCCGGGGCTTAACATGAGTGATGGCCCAGCAGCCAATCTGGTTAAGACACGCCTCCTCCTTGGCTATATAAGCCGAGGCTTTTCCGGGCTCTGGGTCTTCCTCTTTCAAGGCTTCAATAAAGCAGTCTGTAGAAGGATCCTGACGTTGGTGTGTTTTCCTGCTGGCAGGAAGGTAGTGCGCCGCACATTTCTGCCAACTCTTAATTACAAAGAGTACCCTCTGTGAGGGCACCTCACATATCCAGGGAGTTGTACTTCTAAAAAAGGAAATAAGATGCCACAGTAGAATATGATACAGATTTGAATGTTGCTTTCATCCTGACACTAACTAGCTGTTTAAATTTCGACAGAACATCTCACATATGGGAGCTTTAAAACCATCAAAGATCAGCCTCTGCATTTTGTCATTCAGAGGCAGATAATTCTTTATTCTGGAGACAGATTGTGTATCACAGAGTGGGTAACAAGCTTAGTATGAAATGCCATTAGCACCCTCACTTTCAGATTTTGAAAAGACTATTTCCAGCCATTGTCTGGTTGGCCCTGGTCAAGAATCTCTGCTCCAGATGATTTTTAAAAATATTTTAAAACTAGCATTTATAAACCCAACAAACCCCAAATTCCATTGTTATCTACTATAAATTCTTGTTTGTCTTTTAAATTTTAAATGTACAGATAACTCCTTGATTGGGACTGATAAATGAGTGGGGAAAAAATTAAAACGTACTTCACAGAAACAGACGTCCTTAATCAGAAAAGTAAAGGACAGCAGTCTCTCCAAGGAGTGCAGACTGTGTGCGCAGGAACATGGGGTTCAAGACTAGATAGAACAGAAAAGGGAACTTTCGGGGTGCAGGATTCCATCTGCAGATCCATGCTTTGCCCACAATAGTCTCAAAGTTATAAATACCGATGGGCATTGGCATATTGATCCTACCACGGGCTTCTGGGAAGCGAACATTTGCAAGAGCTGTTATCAGTGTATCATCAACTTTTCAGTCAAGAATTTCTCAGTTCATCTGATATAATGTTTATTCTTGGTTGTCAACTTGAGTATATCTGGAATTCACTAAATCCCAAGAACCTGGACACACCTGTGAGGCATTTTTCTTGAATGAACTGTTTGATATGGGAAAACGCACCTTAACTCTTGGCCTCACCTTCTGGTGGTAGCCTATTTAAAGTGTTTGGAGGAAGGAAGCTTTTGCTTATTGCCTGCTTTCCCAAGATCTTAGTGGCAAGTTAGAGGGTGGTTCTGATACTAAGGTCCTGTTCCACATTTGGTTCTTGATAGATACAAGTGACAAATGACTAAGAATGAGGTGGGACACTTAGAGTTGCACAGGAGTACACAGAGAGAATCAGGAGAAAAGGGGAAGAAGGAGGCAGAAGCAGCAGGATAAAGCCAACCAGTCATGTGAGTTTTCAGTTTGAATGGCCAATGGCTACTCTATCTGATTATGCCTGGGATGGCAGGGGAGGTTTAGGAGTGGCCAGGCATTGAGCTAGCAAAGGCAGTTTAAGATTAACTGGTGTGTGTGTGTGTGTGTGTGTGTGTGTGTGTGTGTGTGTGTGTTGTTGTTGTTGTTGTTGTTGTTGTTGTTGTTGTTGTTGTTGTGGATCTGTGGATCCAAGGAAATCTGGGTGGAGGCTGGTAGTGAAGTCAGCCCAGAGCTTAAGGCAGGGTAGAAAAGCAACAAGCTACAACTCCCTTAACTATTGTTACACCCTACTTCTTGAAGATTTTGAAGCATACTGAAGACCAGCTAAGACATTCAGGCTCATGGACCTGACAATGACTGGATTCTTGAGCTTTCCAACATGTACTTTAGTATGTATGAAAAAATGGTTTAATGCTTTAAATAAAAGAGTACTATGATTTATCTGATAAAAAACTAAAAGAGGAAATATCAAAGCAAACTTTAACCAAATTATAAGGTAAAATTTATTAATCTGAATAAATATCACTTCCTTTTAATGAAAAAGCATAATTCATAATTAAAATATGGAATAGTATGAAAGTATAAACCCTTATTTAGCCAAAAACAGAACTTCAAATTATATAAAAACCAAAACTTTAACACAAGATTATTTGAAAATAACAAAATGAGAAACGCTACACAATATAATTTTAGCTTTTATCTGACTGATCAATGAGAACAAAATCAAAAAAGGACACAGAAAATTTGCATAATATAATTGAATTGTGTTAAATAAATTAACATTGAATATTTTAAAGATTGTATAATTGTTGCATGGAACGCTGAAGTAATTGTTTTCTTTAAAAAAAAAAAAAAAAAAAAAGCCAAAATGTGTAATCCATTCCAAAAGTTGAAAATGTAAAATCCATGATATTTTATGGTAAAGTCATAAAAATAGAATACAGAAAAGAGCAACAAAGCAGTTCATTAAAGGCACTAAGAAAGATCCGCACTCTTCACGTGATTGTTCCGTGTGACTGTTACCAACTTGACACAAACCTGGACACATCTGGAGAAGGAAGAATCCTGACTAAGAAAGTGCTCCATAAGATGGTCTTGTAGGCAACCCTGTGGAACATTTTCTTAATTGATTACTGCCAGTGGAGGAGCTATCACACTGGAGACAGTGGCACACCTGAGCAAGTAACCCTAGTGTGTATAAGACAGGCCACAGGGACCAAGTCAGCAGTCAGCATTCTGCCATGATTTCTGCTTTAACTCCTGCCTCCAGGTCCCTGCCCTACTGGAGTGTCTGCTGAATTCCCTCAGTGATGGACTATTACCTAGCAGTGTAAGATGCAATAACCCTTTTCTTCCCAAGTTGTTTTTGGTCATTGTGTTTTATCACATCAGCAGGATGCAGATGAAGACAGTGATGAAAATGAGAATGACATACTGAGGATATGTGCTCTAAGTTCGACATACACATCCATTCCAGAAATGTAAACACCTATGATGCTAGGGAAGGGTCTGCTATATGTCCTAAGCATAAGCATGGGCGTTTCTCAGCAGAATAACACAGCTTAGACCCATAGACCCCACCAGACTCATTCTGAAGCTTTTCCATGAAGTTAGTAAAGGCTCAGCACAAAGTCAGGGCTGGCTAAGAGAAGCCAAGGGACTACTACTATGCCTGGAACTGGGAGCTTGGGGCACCTGAGGAGAGACAATCTTTGAGGAGGAGCTCAGGAGTGCAAGGGATTCTCATCTAGACAGGATTGTAAATCCTGAGAATAATGTTGTTAGAACACAGAATGATAGGAATGCTTCATCCAAGTTCTTGGGCTTCTAAAGGCTACAAGCAAAATCGGAGCATGTTTTTATGTAAATTTTCTTGGTTGGCATTAGCATGCAAGATTTGACTGGAAACCAACAGGCAGTGATGTTATGGCAACCAGAAAGTGGATTCTTAGGAATCCATTATTTAAGCATCAGACTTGAAATTCAAACTATTTCTTAAAATTTTATTTGCTATTTATTATTTTTAATTATGTTTACATGTGGCTGAGCATATGCACATGAGTGTAGGTGCATTTGGAGAGCAGAAGAGGGTTGGATCCCATAGAGCTGGGGCATTAAGTAGTTGTAATTCACCCAACATGCATACTGAGAACTGAATGTGGATCATGTGAGCAGTACAAATTCCTAATCACTGAGCCAACTCTAAAGCCCCCAGAGTAATTCTTAAAGAGTTGGTTCCCTTTTCTTTTATGTTCTAGAATGAAAATAGTTTAATTTTTAGAAAAGCAAATACTTTTCTCTTTAAAATTTCTCTACACTAAAAGAAGTTAGCAAAGAAAGAATTAAAATTTTCTACCAATAATAACAATGATAATGTTATTAATTTCTGTATTTAATTAATTATTTTAGAGCTGTTCACTGACACACTAAGATGAGAATGTGGACTCTTTAGTGAGGGACATAGGAGTAACTGAAGCCAAACTAGGCTTTGTCTGTTATTTGTCACCCCAAAGTACCTGTATTGCAGACTCGGTCCCCAACACAGTATCATGATAGATGGTGGGAAGTTTAAGAGAAGCACCTAGGGAAAGTGACCTAAGGGTCACTGTGGACATGGCTCTTTGTGGAGAATAAGGTCATCCTTAGATCTGAAGCTTGCAAGAAAATTGCATGTAAAAAAGCATTTGTTAGAGAGTGATCATGACTTCTGGTTTGTATTCCAGCATTCTGTATTGTGTGAACACTCACTTCCATATACATCCCATTCATACTGCCATCCACTGTTACAACCCCTCACCTTCAGAGTCTAACGGCTTTCTGACCCCAAAACTGAGCTAAATAAACTTTATAAAGCTCCCTTGAGCACACACACACACACACACACACACACACACACACACACACACGCATAGACTTTGTGGTCAATTTGGAGGAATTCTAATATCATTCTACAAATGAGTTTTTCTGTCATCTGCAGTCATGTTAGTTGTGGAGAAAACCAGATAATTAAGATTGAAGTCTACTCTGAGTAGATAGTCCTCTAAGCTTGGCACACAATGAAGGACTCCCTTTACCAGCAGGACTTCTCCTACTCTGACATTTCTGGAGATCCTGTCTCTCCACATCCTCTACCTTGGAAGGGTTGAGTAGTCCTTGGCAGACCACAAACTTCCACTTCTCCCAAGTAAGAGCCTGCCCAGCAAGAACCTGTGATTCCTGAATGCCTCTCTATACACATGAGCCATTCACAGAGCTTTATGCTAGGAAAACAGGCCACACACGCACACACTCACTCCCAGCTGGCCAGGATCCTGCAGAACCCCACCCTTTCTGAGCTCTGCTTCATCCTTCCAGCCTAGTGTGCAACTGTATCTGGACACCCTGTGAGGGAGGAAGCAGAGGATGCTGAACAATAGCAAGACCCCAAAATACACACCACAGTTAGTAACATGGCCAGCTTCTCTTCTATACAGACACACCCAGGTGTCTCTGTGTGCTGATTTTCTAGGCCTGCACAAAAATTACTACAGACTGTGTAATACAATATAATAGAATTGTATTGTACTGTACAATAGAAGCTCATTTTATCACAGTTCTAAAGAGTATAAGGCCAAGGTCAGGGGACTGTGGACCTCTCTTGTCTGTCTCCTGAGCCTGTAGGCGGCATCTGCTTGCTGTTCTTCATGAACATTCTATACACACACATCCTTGGTTCTTTTTAGTATTTTATTTTCTTTCATCATTTACTTTTAAAAAATAGTAACAACACCATTCTCAGTGGACCAGGGCCCACACAATAAACTTGTTAACCTTGATTACCCTCTTTGAAGGCCTAATCTGCAAACACTGTCCCATTATTAGGTGTGAGAAGAGTTGGAGCTGCAGCATGGTGAGTGTAAAGAACACAAATGAGTCACAAAGCCCTTTCCAGGCTAGACTTTGCTGAAGGAACTCGTGTGGAATTAGGAAGGAGTTCTTTGAACCATTGTTACTCGGAGTTTGAACTGTACAGTGGTGGTGCTTCACAGAGCTGTTTGTCACAACCTCCTGTCCAACAGGCAGGCCAGGGTCCTGAAAAGCACAGCAGTTTCGCATAATTCCATGCCTACCCCTATGCTTCAGGCTAAAGTCATATAAGTGTCCATTTTTGGTTTTCTTACTGTGGTCTGTCATACTTCCAGCATATGGAACTCCCTGGATGCCCTGGACCTAAAGTTATCGGCAGCTGTGGTCATCCACCATGAATCCTAGGAACCAAACTCATGTCCCATGGGAGCCACTAGGCCTCCTCTCCAGCTGCTCAACCTTTTGTTTGAGATCTAGAGATGCTAAGCTTTATATCATATCTCACCCCCTCAAACTCCCTCCAGAACCTCTATTGTGGTACAGGAAAACATACTTCTAGCTCCCCCTCCAACCTGAAGAAAAGTGACTCTTCCTCTATCAGTAGCTATCAACTGCATGTCTCCTTGGGTAGGAGTGGAACCTCAGGAGCCCCTTCATGTAGCAATTTTAACTGCCTTTATCTTACGTGGGTCTTATGGAGAGAAGCAGAGTTGATATGTGTTCCTTTGTAAGCGAGCACAGTGAACCCACCCAACTAAATCAAGCCATAGGTAAAATAAATAAATATTTTTTTTTAAAAAAACATCCTGTTCATTGAGGAATAAATACACAGGTGCGTCCTGGTGGGAAAGCAAGTGAATTTTGTAATAGTCAGTGGGGGGCTGGAGGTGGAATTCTTAACTCTTTAGGTCTGCTCCTCTCTTCTCCATCTTCTTCTGCAGTGTTCCCTGATCCCTGAGAGGGGAGTCATACAGACATCTCCATGACTGAGCCCTCACAACCATTTATTCTCTGCACTTTGGACAGTTAATGAATCTGTACATTAACCACTACCCACTGAAAAGTGAAGATTCTTTGGCCAAGGTTGAAAGCAGAGCATACGGATATGAACAGAAACATCTAGAAGGCAGTCTGACAATTTAAAATTTTGAGTCAATTTAGAAAATGCCAGTTGGTTCTACCTTTGGGGCTATGATGTAACCATGTTTGCAGAACCAGTCACGAATTCCTTCTTGTGGAGTGGGTCTTAAACACAACTTTAAAAGTAGCTGGTTACCCTACAAATAGCCTTGCCATTTTAACACAAATGGGCACATCTTTTCTGGAAGGGCAATCCTTCAGGGTCTGGTGTTGGGTCCCTTCATTTCCCATCTCAATCGCTTCTGCTGCTCTGCATTAAGGATTCCCCTCCCTACTCGTTTCTCTTACATTCCACTTGCCCCCTTTCAAATGGCTCTCAACCGTTATAATCCATTATTACTTTCCTAACTTCCACACATACTTCAGGTTAAACAATACATTAAACAAAAACAAAAGATGTGATACCAGAACCCCCTATACAGGAGATAACACCTCTTTGGGGCTATGATGAGCACATTCAGTATAATTTTTCAGTTCCATTCATTTGCCTGCAAATCTTATGTTTATTTACAGTTGAGCAATATTCCCTTGTATGTACATACCATTTTTATTCACTTTTTCCATATAGGTTGATTCCATTTGCATTCCAGTAGAGAGGCAACAGACATGGTTCTGAAATTATCTCTGTAGTAATGCATAAGAGCATATAGCTGAGTCATAAATGTTAGATCTGTCTTGAGTTGTTTGCGAAACCTCCACACTGCTTTCCAGAGCTACTGCATTATTTTGAGTGTTCACTAACAGCATGTAAGCAGTGTGTTCTCCACCCCCGCCCCCCAAAAAAAACCACACACACACATTCATATAATCAATTCTTGCCATTTGTATTCCTGATGGAGGCCATTCTCTCTGGGATAGCATGAAATTATTTTTTTTTTTAAATTCCATGTTACTGGCTACCTTGGCACCAGCCAGCGTTCTTAGTCTGTTCTCAGCCTGGTACATAGCTCGAGACCAAGACCATATTTCCCCTTGCCAACGCCTCTCCCACCAATGCTGGCTCTCCCTCTCCAGAGCTCTAAAGTCCCTCTTAGTCCCCACAGCTAGCTGTTCCCAAATTGCTCCACACTCCAAAATTTCCAAGGTTAGCTGAAGGTGCACGCTCTCCAACTCATTCTCTGCTGTGGTTACCTTTCCCTTGGAGTTCAGTTGTGTAGCCACAAAATAGAAAATACCAGACAATCTTAATTTAGAATCAAGAAAACCGCTGGGCACAGACTCTATCATCCTAAAAACATTAACTATTCTATGTTAGAAATCTTCCTATGGCAGATTCTGGTGGATTCTGCCACCAGATCTAACAGATCCCAGTCTACAAGGTGTCTCCTATCGCTCTGCCTTCCCGAAAAAGGGGCGTTCATTTCTCCGGTATTCCCTCTTCCACCTCAGACCCAGAAGGCCGTTCTTCTTCACCCAGTGATTGGCTTCTTGTTGTCTTCATTATCCAATTAATTAATTAGGGGAAAATTCTGCTACATGATGGAAACTTAAGTACTTTTAATCTGATTCCCACATGTCTAAGCATGTTGGATACTTTTAGAAATATTTATGAGCCCTTTGTATTACTTTGGAGAGTGTTCTGTTTCCATTTATAGCAAAGTTTTAATTGGGGTGCTTGCTTTGTTGGTGTTTAGGTTTCTGCTCTTGTTTTCATTTTGTTTTGCTTTGCTTTTTATATATCCTAGATACTAACCTTCTCTGGCAAAGACTTTTCATTCTGTGAGATGCCTAGAAAACACAGCAACATCAGTATACACATTTGAATCATAACTCTTAATATCAACATTACCAGTTCCCCAATAAAAAGAGACATAATATGGCAGGTAGTGTCAGAAAACAGGATCAAACTTTTTGCTGTCTCTGAGATACATATGTCACCTTGATAGTCAGACTCCACTTCAGGATAGAAGGATAAGAGGGGATATTACAAGCAAACAGTATTAAGACACAGCAGATATAGATCTTCTAATAACTGATAAAACTAGTCCAAAGATGTCAGACTCATTAAAGAAACAATACATTAAGAGGGTACCACAATTCTAAGCACGTGTGTGTGTGTGTGTGTGTGTGTGTGTGTGTGTGTATCTTCAATTTCATTAAGGACATACTCATAGATGTAATACCTTAGATTAACTCGAACACAGTGATAGTAGCTGACTTCAGTATCTCATTCTCATCAATAGATTCACCAGACAACAACTAAACAGAAAAACAATCAGGATAAATGATATAATTAATCACATTAATGATATCAAAAATCAAATGGACCTAACATACATCTACAAAACATTCCATTCAAATGCTAAAGAATACACATTCTGTTTAGTAGTCCATGAATCTTTCTCCATAATTGATTATATCAAGACACAAAGTGAGTCCCAGCAAATACATCAGAATAAATAGAAATAAGATCATGCATTCTACCTAATCATTGTGGGTAAAAGCTGGGTATCGACAGCAACAGAAACTGCAGAAAGTACACAACTCATGGAAATCAAACAACACACTATTGAATTATGATTGGATCAAGGATCAAGGGAGAATTTAAAAAGAAAAAAAATTCTAGATTTAAGCTAAATGAAAACACAACATACAAAATATTGTGTATAAGACAAAATGAAAGCAAGAAAGTTTATACCACAAAGTGAAGTTCAAAGTGAAAGTTTATACATCAAAACTTGAGAGATCACACATTAGTAAATCAGTGATGTTCCTTCAGATCTTTTACAAACTAAACAACCCAAAACAGTAGACAGGAAACGACCATCCAAACCAGGCTGAAGTTAAGGTAATAGAAACAAACACAAATAAAAAAGCTGAAACAAAGAGCAGGTTTTTTGAAAACATAAAAAGTGATTGACAAGCTCTTGCCTAAATTCACCAAAAGAAATAGAGAGAAAATCTGAGTTAATAGAATTCGAAGTAAAAAGGGAGACATTACAACACTAACATGAAATTTTGAAAATCTTAAAGACATGCTTATTTTTCAAATCATTTTTATTAAAAAATTAAATTTAACCATGTGTTTTATAAATATGTATTGAACCCTTTTTAACAAGCAAATAATTGCTATTATAAGTAAAATATTTTCTGAGACTTTTGAGCCATTCCGCCAAATTATGAATCATAAATATTGAGAATTCTTGACCTAGCCACTTGTTTAGAAGTACAAATAAATTGTACCTTAACTTGCATTGATGCCTGAAGTCATAGCCATCTTGAATGATTTTAGCCCTTACCAGGCAAGGTCTGCATTGAAACTGAATGCCAGCATTTATATCAATTAGAAGGTGTCTAGAGAGTTAGAGAACTGGTTGTTCACATGGAAGAAAAACACCCATTCACTGTAAAGAGTGTTGTGAATACAATGACCCAGTGACCCTAGCCAACCACAGTGTGAGAAAACAAAAGGGCTCGTGTTCTGAAAGCAGATACGTCATTATATAAAAGAAACAATCATTTATATCTTGCCAGATTTAGCCTCTATTTGAACTGTGTTCTAATAAAATTGGATAGTTTGAAGGGAAGTTTGTTTCTTATATAAGAAACTATTTTGGTAGGGGTCTACAACCCTTTAGGTGGAACAACAATATGAAATAAACAGTACCCCCAGAGCTTGTGTCTCTAGATGCATATGTAGCAGAAGATGGCCTAGTTGGCCATCACTGGGAAGAGAGGCCCCTTGGTCTTATAAACTTTATATGCCCCAGTACAGGGGAATGCCAGGGCCAGGAAGTGGGAGTGGGCGGGTGGGGGAGCAGGGCGGGAGGAGGGTATAGGGAACTTTCAGGATAGCATTTGGAATGTAAATAAAGAAAATATCTAATAAAAAAAAAAGAAGAGAAGAGAAGAGAAGAGAAGAGAAGAGAAGAGAAGAGAAGAGAAGAGAAGAGAAGAGAAGAGAAGAGAAGAGGCCTCCATAAGACCAGGCTGCAAGCAAGCCTTTGGGTGCATTCTCTTAATTAGTGATCGAAAGGGGAGGGCCCACTTCACTGTGGGTGGAGCTATTCTTAAGCTTGTGGTCTTGCATTCTATAAGAAAGCATGCTAAGCAAACCACAGAGAGCAAAGCAGTAAGCAGCACCCCTCTATCAGCTTCTGCTTCTAGGTTCCTGGGCTGTTTGACTTTCTGTCCTGACTTTTTTCAATAACAAGCAGTGATGTGAAAGTACAGATGAAATACCTCCCCAAAAGAAACTATTTTGGTAATATATGAAGAAGAATGATAGCATACCATCATTACTACTTTCTAATGAATTGGAGAAATTATCAATAGTTGTTTATATCTTAAAAACTAATGGCATCTGGCATTATTTTTCATCAAACACATACAGTACCACCTAGCCAAAGGTATTGCACCTATCCAATGTTCAGAAATTTTAGTAAATACAAGGGTATTTTAAATGCAGTCACAAAGAGTCAATGAACAAAATCAATACTGAATAAATATAGATTTTTCTCTCAATCATAAAATGTATATTAAATTACAGCCAAAAACAAAAATCAAGAACCATCAAGGAATCTAAAAGCATTATTCTTACAGAACTGTGATGGGCTGGGAGATGGGACATAAGAGGTTGTTAGTGGATACCAGGATAGAATACAATCACTTAAGAAAAATTATTCTTCTATGGTGCACAGTAGGGTGACAAATGCATAGTAGGGTGACAACAGTTAAATATCGCTTACTGTATGTGTCTGTTAACACAGCAGGACAAGTGCATGTGTCAAAGGAGTTAATAGAAGATTTTGAATGTGCTTACCATGGGGATGTAATATATACTCAGAGTGATAAGTCTGCTAATTATTCAATTTGATCATTACACAATTTATACATGTATTAAGACACCATACCACGTCTCATGCATAATATAGCTACTGCATGACAACTAAGTTTAAGTTTTTGAAAGAGTGGTTCTTCTAATTATTTATGTATGGATTGTAACTAGAATCCAATTAAAATAAACAAAATCTAATCAAGAAAATATTTTCTATGGAAAGGGGATGATTAGATATTTGAAAATAGTAAAATTATTTCAAGCATGGTAATAGTCTTATGACTCTTTAAATCATTGCCATCTCGACAAACACACTAAAGTACTTGTAAATTAGGTAACATGAGTCTAAGATTTGGGTCAATATTAAATTTAGGCTGCTTTGAGCTGTTAATCATTGTTGTTAATTATTGTAACTGGACAATGGTCATTGTGAATTTATTAAACTCTTTTTACCAATTTTACATATTTTTGAATTTTAATAAACCTTTTGATGACTGAAGTTAGTTTTGTAAAAATGTAAGTCATGTTATACAAGCTACCAGAGTTTCTGAGATCACTACATAAAGGCACAGAAATGTATTCTCAAATGAATGCTCTCTGTGGTTCTCAGATGAAACTTTCTTGCCACAGAAAATGTTGTATTTGAATGCTTAGCTTCTTCTTTAAAGAATAAATGATTCTTTGGAATTGAAAAGAAGTATAGCAGTGGAGACACTTGAATTTAATTCTAAATTTCTCCTGGACAATAGAGGAAGCATATTGTAAAGAATGATGGTATCAACTTGATTACATAGAAAAACTTGATTCAGAACAAAATTTTAGGGATAAGAAATCAACTAGGTGCTTTCTCAGAAAATTGAGAATAGTTCTACCTCAAAACCCAGCTATACAACTCCTTGGCATATCCCCCATAGATGCTCCAACATCTCACAGACATTTGCTCAACTCTGTTCATAGCAGCTTTATTGGTAATAGCCAGAAACTGGAAGCAACCTAGATGTCCCTCAGCTGAAGAATGGATAAAGAAAATGTGGTATGTCTAAACAATGGAATACTATTCAGCTATTAAAAAACCAAGAAATCATGAAATCTACAGGCAAATGGTTGCATTTTGAGAATATCATCCTGAGTAAGAGGTTAACCAGTTCCCAAAAGACATGCACAGTATGTACTCATTTATATGTAGATATTAGCCATAAACTACAGGTATCATGTTACACTCTACAAACTCAAAAAAAGTTTAAGAAGAAGAAATGCCCAAGCGAGGAAGCTTGACTTTCACTTAGAAGGGGGAATAAAATAGTCATTAAGAGGCAGGTGGAGGGAGAGAATCGAGAGGGAAGGGGAATGGATATAAGAATGGGAAATTCAGGATCAGGTTGGGGGAAGGACAGGATAAATGGATAGATAGCCATGAAAAGTAATTGAAATCTGCAACTGACAGGGGTGAAGAGTTGAAGGAGAGGACATCTCCAGGACAATACAAAGACCTAAAACAAAGGAGGTGCCCAGGAATCAATGAGGGTGACCTTAGCTGTGACTCACAACATTGAAGATATGGAACCTGAAGAGGCCACCTCCTGTACCCAGGCAGGAACTCTGGTAGAGCAGTAGAGACACCAACCAATGCACAAAACTTTCAACCCAAAATTTATTCTGTCTACAAGTAATGTAGGTAGAAGGGATGGAACAGAGACCGAGGGAATAACCAACCAATAACTGGCCCAACTTGAGACTCATCTTATGAGCAAGCACAAATCCCTGACATCATTAATAACACTCTGTTATGCCTACAGACAGTAGCTGGTTGTCCTCTGAGAGGCTCCACCAGCCACTGACTCAGACAGATAGACCCATAGCCAAATAGTCGTTGGAGTTTAGGGACTCTCATTGAAGAAAAGGAAGAAGGATTGCAGGCTCTGAAGGGCATAGGAACTCCACAGGAAGACCAACAGAGTCAACTAACCTGAACCCTTGGGGTTCTCAGAGTCTGAAATGTTGGGGTCCACTGCCCGCAGTGGACTGGGTTCCTGGAGGATTGGCCTGAAGCTGAAATGAAACTAAGGGAGTGGGGGAAGAAAGAAGGTCTCCGAGACTACATGGTTGCTTCTGCTTAGAACAACTCTTTAATGGTGGACAAGCATTTGGGGATAAAGGAAGGGAAGCCCCGCCCCCAGTCTTCTGCGCAGGCGTTCTGGAGTTTGGCGGGAACCCTGAAGTCTCGTGACATCTCAGGTTGCGCAGNGAAAAATCATGATAACTCCTTCTTATAAGCAAGATTTTAAAGTTAAGTTCCACATTCTTTCATGTACTCTGTCCCATAAAGTTAAACACGTATAAAGTAAGGCCGCCTTTGAGCCTTTCTCAACTGGGACCAGTTAAAAGTATATGCCCCATTCAGTCTTCTAGAAGTAGTTGTCAGGGCAGTAAAGAACTTACGTGTCAGCAGCTGTTGGATGAATCCTTGTTGTCATTTTCTGCAGTATGCTGTGGAGAAAAACCTAACCTCTCTCTCTATATAGATTTCTATAGAGTCTTTAGACCCTGTTCATTAATACTCTAATGGGTCTAGCCATTATACCATGGCTTAAGTAATAAGTTTAATGCCAATCCACCACAGACTGATCTTTAATAATAGTCTGCAAAAGTTTTAAAACGACTTTTTGTGTCCTGGGGGGTAGCTCTCTGCCCCTGTTTTTTAAATTTTTAAAATTTTTAATAGCCAAAATTGTTTATCTTAGAGAACTATTAAAATTCTCTGTCACATGGACAACATTAAATTGTTTCAAATGGCTCACTATTAAAGTCAGCTCCAGCATTCGTATAAATCTGAATGCCAAACACCTAAAAAATTTTTTTATCATAGGCAATAACACCTTTAGTTGTTTCTCTTAAGGAGTAATCATAACTGTAATGCTTGTAAGGTTTCAAATGGCATATGCATATCTTATTTATCTTATTAATTAGCAATAAAAGTATCCAAATGTAGCACTTGATTAAGTAAACGTCCTCAAGAATCATTACCATTATCTGGAAACAAGTAAAAGCTGAGGACACTAAGAACAAATCTTTGAAATTTGACCTATATTTTTGTAAATATTTGTAAATATTGAAACATTATCTTAAGCCATCACCATTTGGATGATGTAAAAAATGAATTCACATGGCCAATCATTCCTGTAAAGTTCTACAATCCGCCTGGGCGTCTGAATTTAGCACTGCATTGCTTTGGAGGTTATATCCAGGCGATCTAGAGCAATTTTTTTTTTTTAAATATTTAAAGATAGTCCTTTTAACAGGACAGCATTTATTCCTCAGAAATGTACGTTCTTGGACAATTGCGAACTAGAAAATTAATATCTGAAGGTCAAACAATTTTAGCAATTGTCAGTTCTGAGATATACCTATATTGACTTAGTATACAACTTGATAAAATTTTAACCTTATAAAACACTATTTGTAGCACGCAATTTAATTATCTCTGCTGAAGTAGGAACCTCAAAAGAATTATTCAAAGTAACCAAATTTATTGCCGTTTGGAATGAGAAGCTAACACTTTGTCAGGTTTTTAAGACACAACTTTTATTTAATTCTCTAAAATCTAAGAATTTACCTTATAATTCTTAATAGTACCACAGTAGCTCTTCAAATTTGAGATAAAGAATGATTTCACATTCAATGGTCATGATTAAAAGGAATAGCTAGTATTAATATCCATAAATTATAATTAATATCATCAAAAAAGTCTTTTAAAATTTCTGTACGTCCTTCATATTTACCAATTAGCTTGTGTCTTTTTTAGATAATACCCAACAAAGGTTTGAGTCATCTTAAGACCCTTGATTAGGCTTTTTGCCAAGTTTCTTAAAGCTGTTGGAAATAAGAATTTTTTAAGTGAATCTCCCTTTTCCTTTTCAAACTTTCTGCACCATGACATAACCAACATAATTAAACCCTAGCTATTGTCTTGAAAACTTTCTTAAGGAACAGGGACTTAAACCCTGGATCTTCAATTTTAAAAGTCTGAGGCTCTACTGACTGAGCCATCCGGGCTGCAACCTGGAGCCGCTTTAAACCTAATGTAAGGCTATCAGCTGTATCTAAAATCAAAAACCTTTTTGGTTCATTAGAACTCCTTTAGATTTGCCAGGGAAAAACAAACCTTTTAATCAATAATAACCCTTTAAAAATTTAAGCAATCCAGCCTGGAAAAGTTTCTTTAAATCCTACAGTTTGCTGAAGAATTCTTAAGTTTGATAGCTTTTGAGTCCCTCTGAAAGTGCAGTTTAGCTGCTGGGAGTAACTTGCCCTGGAGGCAGGGAGAGGGTGAGGTGAGGTCTGTGGAACAAAGAAACGCCAAGGGCTATCCGGAGCCTGAATGGAAGCCAGTTTAAGGCAAATTCAATTGCTCTTGTAATGATCTTAATTGACAATCTAAGGGTGAATTAAAAATCTTAAGTTTGCAATCAAATGTAGACTGCTGCCGATTGAAACACTGGTGGACCCTTTAACCACTACCTTGAGTTTTTGTTTAGTTTAGATCCTAGATCCTATTTCCAAAGATCTACCATTTAGGATAAAAATCCCATAAAACATTGTATCAATTAGAAAAATTTCTGAGACCCTTTCTGGACTTGTTCATATCCCGTGCTTGAAACGACCTCAGCACAATTTAAACATTATTAAATATCCTGGTGGCCTAGGTTCTTGCCACGTGCTGCTGTTTTGGTCTGCTCTAAGCCTGGGCAGACATCTTAAAGTTAACCTTTTCAAAACCTTTGTTACATCCTTTGATCAAGCCCATTAATTGTAAGCCTTTATCTTATGACTAATACCCATAGCACGTGTTTTTACCTTTAAGACTGGTCAGGAATCTGAATCAATCACGTGGTAAAACTTGTCTCATAAAACCGACAATTCAAACCTTTCTAGCCACAATTTCAAGATAAACACTCTGCCAATTCTTAGACCCAATTGCAGCAAACAAACACTTTTAGTCTCTCATCCCCTGGGCTAAGAAGTTAACAATCTATTATTACCATGCCTTCCTCCAGGCAAGTCCCAAGACCACGTGTGGCCTTGTTAGATCCTGGGCAAACCTGCCTACCTTTCTCAGCCTAAAATTAAGAAGTCAGAGACCAAAAGACACGCTTTTTGTAACCATTTTTCTTTTATCGACACAAAAAAAACCAACACACAAGACAACCAATCATACGGACAAAACATAAATAGACAGACAAAATGGTACCGTGCACATAAAGGCCTTAGCAAAACTCTCATAGTTCTAGAGATAGTTCACCAGGCGTCCCTGGAGAACGTTTGAAGAATTATCCATTTCTTGGATTTAATTACCTTAGTTCCCCTATGCATTAATAGATCCATTCTGATCTTTTACTATGTAGTCCTTTGACTGTAGGCGGATGCCTTGGAATTCTTAGCTTTCACATTTGCTTTAGAAAAACTCTTTCTTTCTGGGGGACCTCTCATTAGAGCTTTCTCCAGCTCTGCCTGCAGCTCTGCCTGCATGTTAACTAAGGTCTGTGAGGTGTTCTATTCAATTGTATCCTAAGCAACCTGGGCATTTCTCAATGCTTCTCTAACTCCCGATTTTCTGTGTCTGGGCTTCTTTCTACTTTGAACCATGGGGAGTAGACGCCTTATCTTATCTGAAAAAACCTTTTTAGCATCTGCTTGTCTAACCTGTTTCTTTCCCCGAAATGGGCCTTTGTAGGCTTGGACCATTGCTGGTCTAAATTACTTAGTTTCATATCCGCTGGCTGATCCTAAGCGAGTTCAACATTGGGACTGTGTTGAACTCCACTTAGCCGTACGCACTGGCGACTAACTGCACCTTCCTTTGAACTAGCGGGCTGAATTGGGTGCACTTACCTCGCTAAATCCCGTGCTCTGTACGAATATCCTAGATCTGTTTTCCTGGGGAGCTCCTCTTGAGCCAGCTCGCTCTCGGGGGGTGTTCCATCCTCTTCCATGCCCGACGTTGGTCGCCAGAAATGTTGGGGTCCACTGCCCGCAGTGGACTGGGTTCCTGGAGGATTGGCCCGAAGCTGAAATGAAACTAAGGGAGTGGGGGAAGAAAGAAGGTCTCCGAGACTACATGGTTGCTTCTGCTTAGAACAACTCTTTAATGGTGGACAAGCATTTGGGGATAAAGGAAGGGAAGCCCCGCCCCCAGTCTTCTGCGCAGGCGTTCTGGAGTTTGGCGGGAACCCTGAAGTCTCGTGACATCTCAGGTTGCGCAG
>LR753333.1:1232955-1250614 GCA_902729485.2 Mus minutoides | reverse complement strand
TGACATCTCAGGTTGCGCAGGTGGGCTGGTCGTAGGTGGGCCTCTGGTAAGCTGGGCGGAGCCGGGTGACCTAGGAGACGTGCAGAACCTGCTGCAGGGGTACCGGGCTCTCTTAGCCTAGTTAACACAATGGATGCCATTGGGTGAGGCATGGCTCTGGCCATTCGCACCAACTGTGTTGGTGGGGAAGGACACCACACTAAACCACCAACCAAAGGACCTACACAACCTATACCTAGGCCTCCCCACTCATATGTTGCAGATGTGCAGCTTGACCTTCGCGTGGGTCCTGAAAAACTGGAACTGAGACTATCCCCCAAACTGTTGCCTGTTTGTGGGATATATTGTACTAGCTGGCGTGCCTTGTCTGGCCTCAGTGGGAGAGGTAGAACCTACCCTCACAGAGACTTGAAGTGCCAGGGTAGGGGAATGCTATCCAGGGGTGGTCTCACCTGCTCAGAAAAGAAGGAGAAGGGGGTTGGGGGAAAGATTGTGGGAGAGGGTAACCAGGAGGGGGCAGTGAGTGGGATGGAAAATGATTATGTTTTTAAAAAGTTAAATTAAATTAAAAACAAAAGAAATAAGAACCACAAAAGGGAGAATGACCATTTCTCGTTTGCTCATACTTACCAAGGTTAGTGTTCACATTAATTATGAGGCCAGAAATAAAAATAAAGAACCTATATAGGTGTTACTAAAAGGTAGTTTATATATACACATGTGTGTGTGTGTGTGTGTGTGTGTGTGTGTGTGTGTGTGACTACAAAGTAGTTACATTTGTTGTTTTGGAAGTTGCTATGTGACAAACATACTGACTTACAGTGACACTCACTTGTTTATTAGCTCTTAGTCTCTTTGTGTCTCCATGTGTCTCCTTGGCAGAGCACAGCCGGGCACTCTACTTAGGGTTTCAGAAAGCTCAGCTCAAAGCTTTGTCCATGTTTAGCTCTCATCTGGGGGAGCTGGAAGAAAGCCAGCTCAGAAACACTTTCTTTTGACTCCAAAGCTTCATTTACTTATGCCTTTAGGGTCAAGGCCCCTGTCTCCTTGGTGCCACATCTCCCAGCAACCAACTCTTTTCTTCCTTCTTTTTCTCCTCGCTTCAAGCTGGCAACTCTATATTATATTGAGTCTTTCTCATTCTTCATATACTTGCTTTCCTTTTTAGAGACAAGGATAAAGAAAATACTATTAAAAAATCAATGAAGTGTTTTCTAATGAAATTCTGCTATACCCATAGACTAGTGCCTTGCCCAGTCATCATCAGAGAGGGAGTTTCTAACAGTACAGAAACATATGCAAAGGCCCACAGCCAGACACTTATGCAGAGAGAGAGTCTAAGCTGGAGGTCTCCATCAAATCCCTCCTCTGAGCTCAAGCTCAAGGATTCCCATGGAAAATGAAACAGATGGAGAATAAGTGCCAGAGGGGTTAGAGCACAGAGACTGGAGCAGCAAGCACAGGGCTTACAGGGCTTACCAGATCCTCTGTGCATATATTATAGCTTTTAGCATAGTACATTTATGGAACTCCTGACTTTTAGCACAAGTGGCTCTCTGGCCCTTATGCCAGCTCATGGGATTCTTCCTCCTGTTGGGTTGTTACAATGCTGATATGTAAGTTTTTGCTTCATCTTATTATATTTTATTTTGTCATGTTTGGTGGTTATCTTTTAGAAGCCTGTTCTTTTTTAATGAGAGAAGACAGAAAAGGAAATAGATCTGGAAAAGAGTGGAGGGGAGTTGGAAAGAGTGGAAGAAAAAATCCATCCCATAATCAGTCACTAAACTCAGTCACTATTGCATAGGACAGCAAGTGTTTACTGAAGGGACCCTGATATAGCTGTCTCGTACAGAAGTGGATGCTCACAGTCATCTATAAGATAGAGCACGGGGCACACATTGGAGAAGCTAGAGCTAGAACCCCAGGAGCTGAAGGGGTCTGCACCCCTAGAAGAGGAATAACAATATGAACTAACCAGAACCCCCAGAACTCTAGCTGCATATGTAGCAGAAGATGGCCTAGTCGGCCATCATTGGGAGGAGAGGCCCCTTGGTATTGCAATCTTTATATGCCCCAATACAGGGGAACGCCAGGGCCAAGAAGTGAGAGTGGGTGGGCAGGAGAACAGGGCGATGGGAGGGGAAAGGGAACTTTCGGGATAGCATTTGAAATGTAAATTAAGAAAATATCTAATAAAAAATTGAAAAAAAAATCATAAAAAAAGAGTGGAAGAAAAAGCTACAATCAGAATATACTGTATAAAAAAGAATAGATTTTCAATTTTAAAAAATTCTTATTCCTCTTTTGTTGCTTCTTCCTCTCTTTTTTATGTTTTGAAATCCACCTATTAAATTCATTAACCCATTTATTTTTATTTTTTATTTGATTTGACTTTTCTGATATCTAATTTCTGTAATTTTTATAACTTCTGTATATCAGTCCCTTGTCTAAAGTATTTCTGGTAAAGATTTTTCCTATTCCATGGGCTGTGGGTCCTGCTGATATTTTATTTGCTGTACAAAATGTTTTATTTCATGTAGTCTTATCTGTTGATGCTTGAGGCTCGCTGCTGAGCTATTGGCATTCCATTCAGAAAGTTCTTCTATTACCACAGTGTCTTCAAAAGCATTCTCTATGTTTCTTCAGTTTTGGCATTTCAGGTTTTAATTTTAGATCTTTGATGTATTTTGAATTGATTTTTCTATAAGATGAGAGATAAAAATATAATTTCACTCTTCTGTAGATTGATATCCAGTTTTGACAGTTCCACTTCTTGAACATGCTATTTTTTCCAATGTATGTTTTTGTTCTTTTGTCAAAAACATGGCTTTATTGTTTGCTGCTGTATTCTTTATTTTATTCCATTGGTTTTCCTGTCTACTTCTGCAATAGCTCCAGGGTGTCCCTATCATGGAGAGACTAGCATTTCAGCTCCAGTCATCTCTAAGGTCAGTGTAGGCATGGGCTTCTACTGATCACTGCAGGACCCAGGGCCTATACGTCTGTGATACTTCAGGTCTGTACCTCTAGCTAATTGTGTACAGATAGAACACAGACTTCAGTGGGTCTGAAGTTTGGTATCACACTCCAAGCAGGCTCAGAGACGCCGTAGGATGACTAAAGTTTTGATCCCAATTGTCTGTCTTAGAGCTTAGTGTGCAGGTTTCTGTTCCTACACACGCAAAACAGGATCACCCAGCGACAATCAACAGCCCATTTCACCAGTCCCCACATTTCAACTTCATGTCCTTATGCCTCTAGGAAAAGTCACAGAAAATGAAAAAATCTCAATAGTCTTGGAAGAAAAGGTAGTCAAAATGGAAAAAAAAACAAAACAACTCTATCCAATGGATGAACGAAACACTAAGAATATGCAAGTAATAGAGTCTGTTAGTTTTACTATTTCTCTTTTTAGTTTCTGTCTGGATAACCTGTCCATTGGTGAGAGTGGGGTGTTGAAGTCTCCTATTACTAATGTGTGGGGTTCAATGTGTGATTTGATCCTTAGCAATGTTTTGTTTTGTTTTGTTTTGTTTTGTTTTGTTTTGTTTTGTTTTATGAATGTGGTTGCCCTTGAATTTGTGGCATAGATGTTCAGAATTGAGACATCATCTTGGCAAATTTTTCCTTTGATTAGTTTGAAGTGTTCTTCTCCATGTCTTTTAATTAATTTTGGTTGGAAAACTATTTTGGTGGATATTTCAATAACTATTCCACCTTACTTCTTAGGTCTGTTTGCTTAGAAAATATTTTTCCAGCCCTTTACTCTGAAGTAATATCTATATTTGATGTTAAGGTGTGATTTTTGTATGAAGAAGAATGGTGAGTCCTGTTTTCACATTCTTTTTGTTACTCTGTGTCTTTTAATGGAGAATTGAGTCCATCAATGTCAAAATATATTAAAAACCAATGATCGTTTTTTACAGCTAACTTAGTTTAATTGTAATTTTTTTAAATTTTATTTTTGTTTTTATTCACTTTATAGCTCCCTCCCTGCCCCCTCCTGGTCCCCCCTCACACAATCCTTCCCCTGTCCCTCCTCCCCTTCTCCTCTGAGCAGGTGGGATGAGCCTGGGTATTCCTCTCACTCTGGCACTTCGAGTCTCTGCAAGGCCAGACAGGGCAGCCCAGCTAGTAGAACATATCCCACAAACAGGCAACAGCTTTTGGAACAACCACCATTCCAGTTGTTCTGGACCCATAAGAGGGTCAAGCTGCACATCTGCAACACATGAGCTGGGAGGTCTCGGTCCAGACTTTGTATGTTCTTTGGTTGGTGGTTTAGACTCTGAGAGCCCCAGTGGTCCAGGTTATTTCATTTGTTGGTCTTCCTGTCGAGTTCCTATGCCCTTTAGGATCCCAAATACTTCCTCATTTCTTCCATAAGAGTCCCCAGGATCCACTCACTGTTTGGTTGTATCACAAGACCACTCACTGATTATTAATTCCTACTGTTCTGATGGTGGTGGTGGTAGTGTGTGTGTGTGTGTGTGTGTGTGTGTGTGTGTGTTTCCCTCCCTTTGTTTTTGTTGATTTGTAATTATTCATTTCTTGTGTTTTCTACCAAGAAGGTGTAGTTAAGCTTCTTGGGTTGGGGTTTTTCCTTCCAGTATCTTTTGAGAATGGTTAAGATGAGAAACTCAAGCACCAGCTCATGCTGATGAGGATATGGAAAAAGCTGTCTAGTTCTCCATTACTGGTGGGATTGCAAACTTTTAAAAATACTTTGGGAATCAATCTGACAGTTTCACAGAAAATTGAGAATAGATCTAGCTAGAACACTCCTGTTGTCTATACCCAAAAGAAGCTCTACCATAACACAATGACACTTGCTCAACTATGTTCACAGCAGCTTTATTTGTAATGGTTAAATGTTGGAAACAACCTAGATGTAACACAACAGATGAATTGATAAAGAAAATATGTTCATTTACACAATGGAGTATTACTCAGCCATTAAAAGAAATGACATCATGAAATTTTCAGGCAAATGAATGAAATGAGAAAAGATTAACTTGAGTGAAGTAATCCAGAGACAGAAAGACAAACATGGCATGTACTCACTTATAAGTAAATGCTAACCACAAAGTACAGGATAACCATATTACAATCCCAAGGTGGACCCAAGGTGGAATGCTACAATCTCACTGAGAAAGTACAGGATAACCATATTACAATCCCAAGGAAGGACCCAAGGTGGAATGCTACAATCTCACTGAGAAGGGAAAATAGATTAGACATAGGGGATGGATTGAGGGGGTAGATACAGAAACAGGAGGGATGAGGTTGGGAATGGAAGGAGGACAAGAATACTAGAAAAGCCAACAGGACTGTGGGTTGGGCATCTCTAGGATGAATTAGAAATCTAGGACAATGAAAATACAAGGAATCTATGAGGGTGACCCTAGTTAAGATTCTTAGCAATGTCCCCCATATGGAGTCTGAACCAGCTATCTCCTATAACCAGACAAAATTTCCAATGGAAGAATAGAGATACTAACCCAGCTTCAAAACCGTATAGCCACAATTTGTCCTGCCTACAAGATGTACAGGGGTAAAAGATGGAGCAGAAATTGAGAAAAGAGCTAACCAATGCCTGGCTCATCTCAAAACCATTAGAATGAGCCCACCCCTGACACTATTAGTGATATTCTGCTCTACTTTCCAACAGGAGTCTTGCATAACTGTTATCCGAGATGTTTCACCCAGCAATGGATGGAAACTGATGCAGAGACTCACAACTAAACATTAAGTGGAGCTTGGGAATGCTGTGGAAGAGGAGGATGAAGGATTGAAGAAGGCAGAGGGCTCCAGAACACCGTAAGAAAACCCACAGAATCAACTACTGCAGGCCCTTAGGGACTTATAGAGACTGAACTGTGAATTAGAGAGCAAATCTAGGCCCTCTGCACATATGTAACAGTTGTAGAGCTAGATCTACATGTAGGACCCCCTAAAGCAAGAGGAGGGGCTTTCCCTGAATACATTGGCTGCCTTTGATCTCTTTCTCCTAACTGGGTTGCCTTATCTAGCTAGACTCAATAGAAGATGCTCCTAATCTTACTTCAATTTGATGTGCCAAACTGGTTGATATACACAGGAGTCATCCACTTTTCTGAGAAGAGGATGAATGTCTTGGGGGGGGGGGGTACAGGCAAGAGGATTTAGAGGAAGGAACTAAGAGAAGAGAACAGAGGGAAAGCTGTGATTGGGAGGTAAACTAAATAAATAACTTGATAAAACATGCACGCGCGCACACACATACAAACACACACGCACACACACACACATACACTTGAAATGTTTTCCTTCAATAAGCCCATATCTGAAGGCAGGTTCCCTCAATGAATCATCCTATCTAGTTTCAGTTCATTTGGGTATTTAGGGGGAATTTTTTGTTAACTGAGTAACTGGAGAACATGTCCATTCCCTAAAGCTAGGAAGTATTGAAAAGCTTCTTACAACCCAATGTATCACAGAATCAAAGCTAACAGCATGGAGTTGTGTCAGTCTCCCAGGATGATCTAGCAAGTTAACCACCAAGTTACAGCCTTAGCATGCAGGAAGGCAGCACCTCAGAGAAAGGCAGAACCCTGCTTCACCTGTCTGAGTAGAATCAGGAGTTTCCTCCTCTCATTTCTGGTGCACTTTCCCTTGGCTCCCCAACTTCAACACTCTCTTCTCTGCCTCAGAACTTATGGTCTAGTTCCTGTGTCTTGGTCCAATTGCCTTCCTCATATGAAGACTTCATGAATGATCCATCCCCAACACCTCTATGATTTGATTGCTTCTTCAAGGATCCACATTATTAGGTGTTGTGGATTTGGACTATGATGTAATGTTTGTTATAACATGGGAGAAAGAGACTCACAGAGACACAGAGACAGAGACAGAAGAGGGAGAGGGACGGAGAGAGGGAGATGGAGAGAGAGAGGGAGAGGGAGAAGGAGAGAGTGTGTGTGTGTGTTTTTATCTGCTTAGCCATCTCCCTAGCCCTGAAATAGTGTTTTAAATATAAAATTCAACTCAAAATAGAAGGTGACCTAAAGTTAAAGGGGAAGTAGAGATGCGGGTGAACAAAAGTGTCCCTGCTTGTTGGGACACTCCTCGTGGGGTGGTGAGCTGAGAACTTTTGAGTCACACCATTATCATAATTTAGCAAGAACTTGGAAGAGGCAGTAAAGATCACATAAGTCATTAAACGACCCTGCCTTGTGTGCAAAAAATAAAATATACGGTCAGTCCTATGTGGGTGATGTCCTTCGTATGTATGCTTCGTATGTATGCTTACATGTGTGTAGCTATCTTTTTCTCCATTCATTCTTACATTGAGAAGCACCAAGGCCAATGCTGTTGTGAGTTTTATGCCACAATACAGAAATAAGCATGCAGGTGCAGATGCCTCCTTTGTGTGCTGACTTTTGTGAGAGCCTTCCATACTGTTTTCTGATTGTATTGATATGCAGTCTTATCAATGCTGGAGAAGAGTTTCCTTTATTCAATACATCTTTGCCAGAATTTATATATTTTCGATTTTTAATAGCAGTCATTCCAACTGGGTGATATGCTATCTCACTGCAGTTGTAATTTGCATTTCCCTGTAGAAAATGATGTTGAAGAGCTTTGCTAATGAACTTACTGGCAATTTTGTATTTCTTTTTGAAAATCACCCACAGGCCCTTTTTAATGGTATTAATGTAGATAGGGTTTTGGCATTGCTATTTTTTAAGCCACCCTATCGTCAAAACACCAATTGATTCTACCCATGATAAAGAAGCTCTTATGGATGGGATGAATCTTCTCACTGAGAACATCTGTTTATGATGAATAAAAGATAAATAATAGCTCTTACTTCAAAATCAGTGGGAAATAGTTAAAACAATTAAGAGCGGTTTTTTTGTTTGTTTTGGTTTGTTTTTTTGTTTTTTTGTTTTATTTTGTTTTGTTTGTTTTTAAAGCAAGAATCTGAGCTGTGTATGGAAGCAGGCAGCTGAGAGTTTGGTTGAACTCCCTTGGATTTGGTACTTTTGTTTTGCCTTTTCCGTTTGTATTTCTTTATCATTTCTATTACCCAGGGGAGGATCTATCTAATTCATGTCATAGAGTGCAGGCAACAAACAAAAATAACTTTGCTAAGCCCTCCAGTCACTCTAGTTGCAAGGAATAATAAAGTCATGGAAATATCAGTATGACAAGAAAATCTGGGGCTGTGACCTTGGGGAAAAAAAAAAAAAACAGAAAACATAAATCCCAAATGTTCCCTGTGTCTTCGTCAAGCATAGCAAGAGGCTGGGGCATAGCAGGGACAAAAGGGCTTCAAATAAATCTACCAGATGGGCACCAGGTGTTCAAATACCTGAAACTATAGGAGATATTTCTCACTCAAATCACCATAACATGTACAATTGCTATCTAATAAGCAAGAGAGAATGCAAGGCAGGACAGCTGTGAGGAAGTGTTAGGATATTCTGAAATTTACAAAAAGTATAAATCCTCAGACTCAACAATGATTTTAAACACAGGCACCATAAATACAAAGAAAAGCAAATCTCTGCACCTCATAGGAACACTGCCAAATTCAAAGAAGAAAGCCGAAAAGCTGCCAGACACAAGCACACGTGACCTGCTGTGGATAACAGAAAGATTGATGCTCAGTCTATTTTACATATCTTTGTAAGTTCTTTGATCATCCCATACAATGTATTTTGGTCATAGTCACATCACATGACACCCCCCAGATCTTACTCCCCACCTCTGCACCCCCTCCCAACTTCATGTCCCTCATTTTCGTTTTTATGACTATCAAATCCAGTTTGTGCTGCCCATGTACTCATAGGTGTAAAGGTATCCCCAGGACCTGCTCCAGGCTGCATTCTCTCCTAAAAGCTACCACCTATCCACAGCTTCTCAGTTAGTCATGAGCTCATGAGACCCTCCTCTGTCTGTGCTGTAATGTGGTTGTGTAATGTGCTTGGACTTGTCCAGGCAATCGCAGCTGTTGTGAGATACGTTTTACAGGAAAAACAGATGCCACAGACAAGAGAATAACAGGTTTACTATAAGGAAGAAAAGATTTTTTATTCAACAAAGAAAAACTAAGAAATCTATTGTCAAACTATTCTTACAAATGAAAAAAAAAATTAATAAAAGAGAACTTACCAGAACCTTCCATGCCTCACTTCCTGAATCTTGGGTTTTTTTATTTTGTTTTTTTTATTTGTTTGTTTGGTTGGTTGGTTGCGGTTTTTTTGTTTTGTTTTGTTTTGGTTTTGAGACCTGATCGCATCTGAATCCAGCCTGTGACCGTCCTGCCTCAGCCTCTTGAATGAAGGAATTTCAAGTGTAGGTCACCATGCTTAGTAGCTACATGGACATTTTTTTTTTATAAAATGGCAGTTTTATGATTTCTCTCTTTGTCACTTGAATTTAGTTATCTTTTTACAATTTGTCTGGATTTGCCTTTAATTTTATTTATACTGGCTGGGTATAAAACCAGTATTGAGTCTGTGGCCTTATAATTTTTGCAAATTCAGAGAAAGTATAGAGGCAAAGTACTAAAGTTACTTAATTAACATTATACATTATAATTTTTATGGCAAGAATGAATTCTAGCAATAGAGGACATATTCATAACAATAAAGACATCAGATGAAGATTATGATTTAAATTTGTATGCAACTATGAATATAGCAATATCATGAACTATAAACAAGGTTAGATTGCATTCTTACAACATAAGAATAAATCTCAGTGATAAGATGTTAATGGGAAAACAGGCACAAAACACCATATACTGTTTATTCATAAAGGTGGAGCTCAGAAATAGGCATAATAGCCTCATGATGAGGTGATGTGGTTCCCATGAGAGACTGTGGAATATTCCTTGAGGGACAGTCATTTTCTGTTTTTGATATCAGCAATAGGTAGGGACACCTTACAAATACCTATGCCTATGTGCAGGCAAATTTTCTAATACTGACTGAGTATTCAGTGTGCCCATGTCTTAATTCAAAGACAATGAAAAATATGAAGACACCCTAGCATGGCTCAGGGTGGAAACTAATGGAGCTCTGTAATGACGTCTGTGCTCAGCCTCTGGATACAGATCTCCATCTCCCAGCCATAATAACTGCATCCTTGTCAATCCAAGATGTTTTAGAACCCTTGTTGCATCAGTGTAGATGGAGGATGTCTTAGTCAGGGTTTCCATTTCTGTGAAGAGACACCATGACAAAGGCAACTCTTATAAAGGAAACATTTCATTGGAGCTGGCTTAGAGTTTCAAAGGATCATCATTTTTGGAAGCATAGCTTTATGCAGATAGATCCAAAGGCAGCCAGGAGAGGAATGTCTTCTAGGCAAGTAGAAGGAGGAGGCTCTCAAGCCCACCCTCAGATTAGCATACTTCCTTCACCAAGGCCATACCTACTCCAACAAGGCCACTCCCTGGGACAAGCATATTCAAGTCACCACAGAGACCTCTTTTAATATCAGAATTAACCCCTGTTTTACCCTTCATTTCAACAACAACAACAACAACAACAAAATCCTGTGGGATCTTGAAAGGTAGCATGGTTGAGCTAAGGTAAAAGCCCCGGAGACCCTGAAAGGATGGTAGGAGCTTTGCCTGTTACTGGGCACCAGCCCTGTCACTGGCCACAGCTCCCCATGTATTTGTGATCATCAGTCACATACAGGCCAGGCGATGCCACAACCCTCCTCCACATGTAGAGGACATGACCTGTGGTCACATAGACTCAAGACAGATCTCCATTTTAATGGGGTATCTAAAGGCCTGGAGGGCTTAGCCAATAAGCTTCCCTTCTCAGACATTCCTCCCTGCAAAAGGTATTTAATCTCAGGTCCACCCTGAGAAGTGGAGTATGATTTTACACATCCACTTTCTGCCATGACAATAAATGCCTTAGAACCACAGACTGCCTCTTTTCATCAAGATCTTCTGTGGGGAACAGTGGAGAAGACCTTTGCCTATAGAGCTGCAGTCTAATATTCCATAGAAGGCCTGTCTGCACTCCTATCCACAAGCCCAAGCCCAAGCTGAGGACTCTCCCCTCAGAACTAGCCACAGCTTCCCATTCCACTCTCCCCTGCCCCCAGTCCTGGGCTAGATCTAGCTCGCAGTCCCCCACTCAGTTCTCAGCTTTTCCAAGACATCCAGCAGTGCCTGGATGTCCAGAAGCCTGAGAACCAGATGGCCCTAAGCCTCATCACAGGCCCAGACACCCCAGAGACAGCTCCAGCAGTACCAGGCCTCAGACTGTGCTTTCCCACCCCAGGAGTGATGTCCCTGGGCTTCCCTACAGCCCAACACCTGCCTACTCAATGACAGTGGGGGTAAGTATGGTCAACTTCCTCCATCCTACCTCACCAAGTGGCCAAGTCCAGTGGCAAAGCACACATGGGACCCAAAACCCTACACTTTCCATTACTAAATATTAACATAGAAAACACACATTCCATTACATCAATTGTTTCCTGCACCAAGAGAAACTACTGGGATATGTAAGTTATGTACCAATTTTCAAAAACCATTATCTCACCTAAAAATGGACAATGAACACTATTCCATCTACACAGACTGCTTCTCCTGCTCTAGATAAACCTCTCATACTGAGAATTTTCAGCATTTTGTGGCTAAGCAGACACTCATATATTTTGACATAATGAGAGATAAGCCGGGCATGGTGGTGCATGCCTTTAATCACAGCACTTGGGAGGCAGAGGCAGGCAGATTTCTGAGTTCGAGACCAACTTGGTCTACAAAGTGAGTTCCAGGACAGCTAGGGCTACACAGAGAAACACTGTCTCAAATAAACAAAAAAACAAACAAACAAAAAAGAGGGATAAGCAGCACTATTTCTGACTACATATGTAAGAGAATTAATGTGGGAGAGCAAAAGATGGGGGATATCACATAGCCAGGTCTAAGAAAATGTCCTCAATAACAAGATGAGAGCCAATGTGTGTGTGTTGTGTGTTTTGTTTTTTGTTTTTTTGTTTTGTTTTCGTTTTTTTGTTTTGTTTTTGTTTTTTCTGAATGTGGCAACCATTGCCAACTGATGTGTCTTTGACTAAGGCAGTAACTGGACAGATCTGGCCTAGCTCCAACATCGTACAAGTATGGAATTCCAGCCGAGCGGGTCCAGTTCTTCACAGCATATGATCAGTGCAATTGTTAATGTGCTAATGCTGCCACAGCCTCTTTCTTCCTGCATTTGAGAACAGAGATGAAGCCTGCCAAACAATGTGTTCAGTATGTCTGCTCAAAATGTTTATATTATTTACATCATGATAAATTGTGTAGTATTTTAGAAATTTGAAGTGCTACATATTAGGATACAAGAATAAATGAGTAGAATTGACAGTGTGGAAACATGGAAACATCCAAAGACAAGATGAAGAGACAGAAAATACAGAAACAATTCCATAAAGAATTAGTCTCCTTGTCATTATCTTAAACTAACAAACAAAACAAAACAAAAACAAGAGTGCATATTTTATGCTTTGTTGAAGGACGATTTTTCAACAATGCTCATGTTCAAAGCAGTTTGGGTAGTGGATGGACCTCTAGGCTCTACCCCTGAATAGCCCTGAGGTCCTGAGCAAATGTGTCATGGCTTCTGAGCTTGCTACAACTCTAACCCAAGTAGAAATAACCAGCTCAGGTAGTTTCTCTGCTCCCACAAGTACCCACCCCAGATGCCTCCCTCTCTGATTCTCTTTCCCCTCAGCTGTGATTACATGTTTTTAGCCTTACTTTAGGTCCTCAGAGGCTGCCTTTTCTTCCAGAAGTTTCCTTGACTTCCCAGGCAGTTAGGTCACCCTTCAAAGTTCAGCCATAGCTTACCTCTGTAGAGTATTTGCTATACAATCAAACAAAGAATCTATCCTTCCTTCCAGGAGTTGGAGCAGAGAAACTGAAGAGTTAGACTTCTCCTCTACCATCATAGGAAATTAGTGGTCCTACCCAGAGCCCTGTGTTGAGAAGGATTCTGAGGTTGTACTTAAGTGCAACAAGGAATTGTCCAAAGCAAACTTCTGACTTGGGCATTGCCAGAGCCTGGCTCATTATGAATATAGAGTAGCTATTCAATATTTGTATGAATGAATCCTGTGTTAATAATGTCAGCTGTAGCAAAGAAAGCAAAATTGGTGATATTGATTTCGGGTATTTGCTGCTCTCTAGTTGGCTTGGAGCTCTTCAACGGCAGACAGCACATCTAATTTGTCATAGTATTGTAATGTCTTTGACGTCTCACTTAGTATGTTGAGAATGTATTTCTAAGAAATGGTTGAAGGATGTAATTGTTAGCTTAAAGGCAATGTTGATATTTTAAAATATAGGAAATAAAGTCAGCCATTCAAATCACAATTCCCTCTGATATCTAGTGAGCTGGATGGAATAGTGGGAGAAACAATGTTTCAGCGGCTGGAGATGATTGATCTTCTGTATTGTGACATAGTAACGGGTTCATATGAGGGCTACAAAGAAAAAGAAAGTAGCAGCTATGTAATGGAGCTAGGAGACTATGGACCACAATTTCTTCATGCTGTCTTCTCAAGTCTCAAGGAAGGTCATTTTCTGGATATGTGTTAGTAGGAATATAGAAATTCAGAATCTGTATAAGCATTTCCTCAAAATTGAAACGTTTCCATTTGGAGAGAGAAAGAAGGCAAGATGATAAAGTGAAGGAAACTCAGAAACCTCTAAAAGCTCCGAAAACTTACAAGATTTAACCTCCCATTCCCATCTTAGGAGGTTATACTAGCCGTACAGATTTCATGGAGGGAGGAGACCCTCACCACTTGTCTCTGCTTGCAGTTCATGCAGATAGCGCCAGGGACACAGCCTTCATGAGTCATCATCCATGTTTTTCAGTCATGCAGCTTCTTTTGAGTTATCTTGCTTAATATATTGGTGAGATACTGCTTATGTATATTCTTTATGTATACTCCTGGAAGCGATACTAATACACTAATTAGTTCATTAAGCTAAAGTTAGGTGGAACTATTTCTTAAGTATGTTATTGTATGTCCAATCTAGGGTAAATACACATGTTTATGTCTTCCCAGGAAAAAAAATGAAGCAGCACCAAGTTTTATCCTGAAAATAAAGGAAGGGCCAGTGAGATTATTCAGTGCCTAAAAGGACTTGCCACCACTCCTGACAACCTGAGATCAATCCCTATGACCCAAAGGGGAGAAGGAGAGAACTAGCTGTGACAATTGTTCTCTGACCTACACACTGAATGCTATGGCATGCAAGAACCCTTGTATACCAGATAAATACATATACAAAATAAAAATTATGTAGCCGCCAGCGGCTACATTAACTGCTTTCCTATGAGTCTGAGCTTATAAAGGGGTGACCCATCGCCCACTATGCCAGGATCTTGTTCCTTTGTAAGGATCATGTCAGGAAAACTGGTTCAGCCTCTCAGAAGGTAGTGGCATCTTGGAGAAAGGAGCAGATGTGTCAGGACAATAGTCTACACCCTAGGTGGGCTAGCCTGCTGTGGCAAACACAAGGTCTGAATCAGCCTGCTTAAGGCTGGGAGTGGGGAGGGGGTGGGCACAAAATTAGACTCTTTGAGTTCTCTCATTTTGAGGAGTTGCTTGCTTCAGTTAACTTCAAAACTCCTTTTTCCACGTTGCTATTTGGTAAGGAAAGGGAGTTCAGTTCAAAAAGTCATAAACAGCTAGATATAGATTTCTTTGTCTTCTATGAAACCAAGGCTAATGGGGCAACTTTCCTTCAAGATGGCCAGCCACCCCAACCTGTATCTCAGCAGCTTTTTTTCAATTTTTATTAGATATTTTCTTCATTTACATTTCAAATGTTATCCCAAAAGTTCCCTAAACCCTCCCTCATCCCCTGCCCTGCTCCCGTACCCACCCACTCCCCCACATCTTGGCCCTGGCGTTCCCCTGTACTGGGGCATATAAAGTTTGCATGACCAAGGGGCCTCTCTTCTCAATGATGGCCAACTAGGCCATCTTCTGTTACATATGCAGCTAGAGACATGAGCTCTGAGGGTACTAGTTAGTTCATATTGTTCTTCCACCTATAGGGGTGGAGACTCCTTCATCTCTTTGGGTACTTTCTCTAGCTCCTCCCTTGGGAACCCTGTGTTCCATCTAATAGCTGACTGTGAGCATCCACTTCTGTGTTTGCTAGGCACTGGTATAGCCTCACACTAGATAGCTATATCAGGGCCCTTTCAGCAATATCTTGCAGGCATATGCAATAGTGTCTGTGTAGAAAGAAAGAAAGAAAGAAAGAAAGAAAGAAAGAAAGAAAGAAAGAAAGAAAGAAAGAAAGAAAGAAAGAAAGAAAGATTCAACAGTAAAGGCAAACAACCCAAAAAGAAAAATGGCAAAGGGTTCTGGTCTTTGCAGCAATAAGTGATGGGTATATGAGCAACACTGAAAGCAAGCGCTTAGTGCTGGCCCCCAGCTTGGTCAGAGGAGGTGTGACCTCCTTTGGAGGCTCTACTTCAGACCTGCTGAAAACCAAAGTTCTCCAGACATGCAGGCATTGCAAGGTTTGCTCTTTATGTTATTTAAAAAAGAAAGTGAAGTATGATTTTTCTTTTTGTATTTTAATTGACCTAAATCAGAATGAGTTCATTTTAAACCAAATTTCCAACATTTAAGATCCTCTGGAGTTTTTTAAGTATTGTAAAACCAAAGACATTTTGAGAAAGGCAAGGGTTTGCTTCATTCCAATCTCCCTCTGGAATCTCTAGGGAGCTCTATATAGAATATTGGGAGAGCTCACCCTGTGGAAGGTCCTAAAACAAAGGAGATATCCTGCATTCATCTATCTAGAGCAGGCACCCCTGGCACGTGTGACAGCTACACATTAGAGCAGTAGACAGTCTGGCATTACCTGATGCTTCCCTCCAAAGCAAGGTTTGTAACTTCTCCAGGCACACTTTTTCTTCTATGTACAACACATATTTATTCACAACTTTGCCTATTTTCCAGGCTTAGTCCAAAGTATCAATTCTAGTCATTATTGTTAGAAGCTGTGCCTGGTGAAGAGAAATCACATGAGCACTCTTCCTTTTAAAATTTGTCTTGCTTGAAAGCATAAATGGGGGCTATTGGGAGGGAGGAAGGAAGCAAGCAGGAAATATGGAGGTTGAAAGAGTGAGAACAAATTAAAGTGTGTGTATGTGTGTACATGTGTATGTGTGAGAGAGACAGAATGCCATTCTGAAATATGTTATTTGCTATGCTAATTTAGATTAGTAAAAATAAAATTAGGTATAAAATAATGGAAAATGAGTGTCTACAACATTTGACTTCATGGCACTACCTACTTCTTCAAGGATATATATATATATATATATATATATATATATATATATATATATATATATATATATATATATATATATATATATATATATATATATATATATATATATATATATATATGTATATGTATATAATGACTTCAAAGCCCCCTTCCATATCTATGTAACTCTAAGTAACCCTAAACAGGTTTCATCCAAGTTCCTCTTTTGACAGGAAGAGAAAGACACAACGATGCATAAAAAAATGATTGACATCATCATTCCTGGGGAGTGAGCCCAGCTCTTCTGGGAAGTTATCTTCCTTAATTGAAATTCTATCCTCACACTCAAGGTCTATTTGGAAGCCTACTTCCCTGCACACCCATTTTTATGGAGCTTATAACACTGATAACCATCTGTACAATTGCTTAGCACCTCACAGTGACATTTGAGGTAATAAAGGGTCATGTACTGTTAAATGCTAATCTGGTTTTTTTTTTTTCACTCAAATCCAGAAGTAAGAGAAGACACACCACCTTTTGAATTTTCTCCTACATGGTGTCACAGCTCAAAAAATACACCCAATAATGCTGTTAAAAGATTAAAATGATAGAGTTAGAAGCTGGGAGTATATCAAAGTGGTGGAGCAATTAGCTCATGTCTGCAAGGGCCTGGGCTCAATCCCAGGTACCAATGGACGAAAAGGAAGAGCATTGTGAGCTCAGAGGTCATCCCATCAAGTATCCTCCTTCAGATGAGCTAGAGAGGAAAAAGCTTTGCATAAATTTCCTTTGGCTTAAATATGATGTTGCTAGACCATGGATAAGCATGGTTTAACATTTTTAAATACTTGCTCTATATTTCCAACATATCAGTCAGTAAATCTAATTCAACATCATTTATTTTTTTCTCTTTATTAGATATTTTCTTCATTTACATTTCACATGTTATCCAGAAATTTTCCCTTACCCTCCCGCGTCCCCGCCCTGCTCCCCTACCCACCCCCTCCCACGTAATGGCCCTGGCATTCCCCTGTACTGGGGCATATAGAGTCTGTATGTCCAAGGGGCCTCTCCTCCCAATGATAGCCAACTAGGCCATCTTCTTCCATATATGCAGCAAGAGACATGAACGCAGGGGGAACTAGTTAGTTCATGTTATTCTTCCACCTAGAGGGTTGAAGACCCCTTCCGCTCCTTGGGTACTTTCTCTAGCTCCTACCTTGGGAGTTCTGTGTTCCAACTAATAGCTGACTGTGAGCATCCACTTCTGTGTTTACCAGGCACTGGTATAGCCTCCCACAAGACAGCTATATCAGGTCCCTTTCAGCA
>LR753333.1:1142905-1232733 GCA_902729485.2 Mus minutoides | reverse complement strand
CCAAAGTATCATTGAGTAGAGTGTTGTTCAGTTTCCATGTGAATGATGGTGTTCTGCTACTTATGTTGTTATTGAATAGCAGCCTTAGTCCATGGTGATCTGATAGGATGCAAGGGACAATTTCAATATTTTTGAATCTGTTGAGGGCTGTTTTGTGGCCAATTATGTGATCAATTTTGGAGAAGGTGCCATGAGGTTCAGCATCATTTATTAAAAATCCAGGGACCTCAAACCATACTTTAAAGGACAATACTTGCAACCCCCAAAAGAGATTGAGATTACTATGACAGAATGTGATTTAATTCTAATATTTACTGAATGCTCACTGTGAGCTCAGAGATATGTATCTCAGAATGATTCAAGGTCTGCAGCTCTTAAAGGTCACTTACCAGCGCTGTAAGAATCCTTTTTAGTAGAAATTAGCAAGGATGATAGGGAGTGGGAAGCAACCCACCCAGGGGGTCAGCAACAATAGTGTTGATTTGAAAAGCACTGGATCCTAGGGTACTGTGGGAACAGCTGATATGCTCTCAGTGAATGGTAGGAAGCTGATTTTCTTGACTTAGGACCAACCAGCCCTGACCAGTTGCACTAGCTTCTTATGTGTTGTCCAAGAAATGGGTAAATAATCTAAATTTAATATATTAGAGGGAGGGTTCTAGGGAGGTGAGTGTAATACATGCTACCAGGGAGTATCCACAGTGGTCCAAGAGTGAATTGGTGTGTGCTCTGATTCTGTGGATTCAGTGGCAATTAGGAACAACTCATCATTCAATTTGAGGCACAGTAGGCAGAATGACTTTAAAACATGTGGTGTTTTATGTAGTACTATAGCTGTCCCCTAACAGCTTTGTATGTTAGACACTTGATCTCCAGTGAGACATGTTAAGAATGGACTAAATAGAACACCCTGAGGCTATTGGGGATATACTCTTGGAAGAATTGTGGACTCCAGTTCCTCTCAGGCTCTTTCTTCTCATGGGTTATGTCTTCCTCCTTAATACAAACTCTCCCTATTGTGAATCTATCTGCCATGAGAGTTGATGGTAGGTCCCTAATTTGAAGAACTATGAGCTAAATATAACTATTTTACTTATACAGTTAACATGTCTCGAGTATTTTATTATAGCATTGAAAAATGGACTAATAATGATATGAAAGGGCTTATTTAAAAGCTTTTAAAATAGTATTTTAATTGGCATATATTTGTTAGATGTGGTAGTTGTTTTCAGAAAAACCAGTTCATGGAAGTATATAATATACTTTGAGATACAACCCTACTCAATCCACCTTCCAATTTGTTCCCTTTATTTCCTTAGACAGTTCCTCTTCTAACTTCATGTAAAATATGCATAAATGCTTTTATTTATTTACAAAAATCTAGAACCCATTACCAGGCATGGGAAATTTTAATTCAAGTTGTTGGCCTTGAGGTTCCAAGAGACTAAAACAGGATAAGTTATTGTTGCTGCCTTTAGTTGTATCCAAAATATGAATGTTAAGACCCTGTTATTAATGACTCCATACATTTTGAATGCAGGACTTTGAGATGCCAATCTGAAACTGTCCTGAAGCCTCATTCATAGGGACTAGCTATTATAGTATCTGAAGGGGGACTAGCTATTATAGTATCTGAAGGTATTATGCAAGTAGCCAAGGAAAGAAAACAATAAGTAGTCCCAATCAACTATAAATCTTGTCAACTACAATGACAAACATGGCAAGGTATCCCCAAAGGATACAATAGAGTTATTTTTGGCATGGAGAAAACCAACAGCCACTTAATCAAACTTAAGACCTACTCAATAGAAGTGAATTAATTCTATTTTTTTTCTAATTTTATTATATTTTCTTAATTTACATTTCAAGTGCTATCTGGAAAGTCCCCTATACCCTCCCCCACCCCCCGCCCTGCTCCCCCACCCACCCACTCCCACTTCTTAGCCCTGGTATTCCCCTGGTATTGGGGCTTATAAAGTTTGCAATTCCAAGGGGCCTCTCTTCCCAATGATGGCCAACTAGGCCATCTTCTGCTACATATGCAGCTTGAGACACAAGCTCTGAGGGGTTCTGGTTAGTTCATATTGTTGTTCCTCTTATAAGGTTGCAGACCCCTTCAACTCCTGGGGTACTTTCTCTAGCTTCTCCATTGGGGGCCCTGTGTTCCATCATATAGCTGACTGTGAGCATCCACTTCTGTATTTGACAGGCACTGGTATAGCCTCATATGAGACAGTTATATCAGGGTCCCTTCAGCAAACTCTTGCTGTCCTATGCAATAGTATTTGAGTTTGGTGACTGATTATGGGATGGATCACCTGGTGGGGTAGTCTCTGGATAGTCCATCCTTTCGTCTTAGCTTCAAACTTTGTCTCTGTAATTCCTTTCATGGGTATTTTGTTCCCTATTCTAAGGAGGAATGAAGTATCCACATGATGGTCTTCCTTCTTCTTGATTTTCTTGTGTTTTGCAAATTGTATCTTGGGTATTCTAAGATTCTGTACTAATATCCGCTTATCAGTGAGTGCATATCAAGTGACTTCTTTTGTGATTGGGTTACCTCACTAAGGATGATATCCTCCAGATACATCCATTTGCCCAAGAATTTCATAAATTCATTGTTTTTAATAGCTGAGTAGTACTCCATTGTGTAAAATGTACCACATTTTCTGTATCCATTCCTCTGTTGAGGGACATGTGGGTTCTTTCCAGCTTCTGGCTATTATAAATAAGGCTGCTATGAACATAGTGGAGCATGTGTTCTTATTACCAATTGGGACATCTTCTAGGTATATGCCCAGGAGAGGTATTGCTGGATCCTCCAGTAGTACTATGTCCAATTTTCTGAGGAACCGCCTGACTTCCAGAGTGGTTGTACAAGCTTGCAATCCCACCAGCAATGGAGGAGTGTTTCTCTTTCTTCTTAATACTACAAATTTAGCCAGTTTCTAATGATGTTAGGGTCATGGATCCTAGAGAAAAACCTACTACTGTCACTTTCTAAAACCAGTATAATTTCTAACCGTCTTTTAAATGTTTACCTTATATCCACAGACAAGTGTAGCTCTTACCCCTCATTGAAGGATCTTCTTATTGCAGTGGATAGGGACTGTTCCAGAAATTCACAACTGGGTAAAATGCAGAGAAGAGACCATGAGGTGGGGGAGGTACACACATCCATTGAACCTTACACCTAAGACTCGGGGAACGTTGTAGAAGGAGGAGGTGTATATACTATCTAAGCCAGAAAACTAGCATGCCTGCTATGTGACAGAGTCTTGTGTATGTAACAGGGAAGCTGCACCTAGGACATCGCAACAATATGGTCACTTAAATAAAACTAGCACAATGATAACAGCAGTTGGCATGTCAGTGTGGATAGAGGATATCTCCTAAGATCCTGCCCTAGATGAAGAGCAATAAGCAGTGAATGGCTGGAAAGTCAGTCTTCACTAGGGGTAAGACCCCTGATAGGTTATGCAAACCCAAGTGGTAATCCTTAAACATCTATACATATGAACAACACTAAATGGACTCGGTAGGTTGTATTTATATGAAAACATGTCTATATGTACATAAGTATGTACATAACAATTATAATTAATGAAGAATATCTCATAGATGTGAGGAGTGGGGGAGAAGTTAGACGGGAGGTTTAAAATGACGTGAATACCATGCTCATATATGAAATTCTCAAACAAAAGGGTTTTTTTATTTTAAAAAATTTAGGATCTACGTGTGATTCTTTTTAGAAATGAAAATTTTTATTTCCCTTTATAGATTAGGAAAATGGAAGCATTTTCTACTGACAAAGCAGGAATGGAAAGAGGGACTTAGGCGTCAGCGTGCTAAGAATAGGCCATGCTGGGTAAAAGCAGATGGACTTTCAGATGAGATGCTGGATGGAGTCCAGACCTTGCAGTTAGAACCAGACCCAAGGGTCTGGGTAAGAAGAATGGCTTTCAGACCAAGAAAGACTACTTATATTTTCTCCTAAGTGCATGCTTATTCTTCCTCACTAGACCATATTTTATGGAAGTCCCAGACAGGCCCACTCTGAAGCACAGTTATACTGAGGCCTCTGTCTCCAGTCATCTCTCAGCTACCTTGTTTCATGATTCATACGTTATTCAAACTCAATTCATTTATGAATTGCCTGTAAATAGGGGCTCACTTTGAGCTATGAACTAAGCCTTCGAAGAAAGTGTTAGGTTTTTCCCATATTCACATAAAAGGGATAATGAAGACTTGAGAAATGAGAGCAGGGGATGGAGCATTTACTCTGTTCATTCTTGTGACTTGTTTGAATTCACATTAAGTCATTTGAGAGCCCAGTACTTGTGTACCTGGGAAATACATAGTTTACCAACAGCAGTTCAACACCTGAGACTGGAGCTGCCACTCATCTGACTCCTCCCCACCGCATACATACCTTCACTTCACCTCTCCCCACTACATATGCCCTCACCCCATTCCTCCCACCACACATATCCTCATCCCAATCCTCCCTGTTATACACATATCCTGCTCTACCCTGGCGGAGCATTTGGGTGACTTGTTACTTTCTCATCATAGGCCTGGAAGGCTCCTTTGCCAGAAGAGAAGCTCTATGCTGCTGCCTTACAACACCTCAGCCACGACACTGTTATACAGAAGTCAAAACACATACCTCAAGTGGTCAATCCAATCAGGAGCAATCCACTTCCTTCCCATTCAATGAAATGCAGACCATTTAGCTCACCTAGTTCTTTCCTAGTCCCCTAAATGGGAATGGTCTTCATGGACTCTGGACTCCGCTGATTCCTCACTCATAGCAATTTCTGTGTGCCCCAGTAATTTCTGACATTCCTATCCACACTTGGAACTGGAAAAATGTCTACCTTGTACTACAGTTAAAGACTGGGTCCCCTTGCAAAGATTCTATCTCCTCAGCTTAAAGCTCTTTAGCCAAGACTCTTTCCCAGGAGCTCAGAAGATATCTGAGGCAAAAGCTCCACTCTAGAGTGTGACAACCATGTGTCTGGTGTTTGTTCCTACCACTATGCACAGCCCAAGGTATGCCACTGAGATCAAAGGTGTGCATATTTTAGTAATTCTTCTCCATAGGGCTAGCCATCAGCTTATATGTTAATTTTCATCTCTACACAAAGACTCATGAGCTCTGTCTTTGAAAATAACAAATGTAGGCCCATTTCCCTCCTCATACAGTGTGTCTGGATTCTAGGCTTAGTCACACATGACCAAGCCCTTACTACATAATAGTGAGAAGAATAACAGCAATGATAGACTACACAAGGTAAACATTTTCTTTCTCCAACAAGGACCATGTGTTTAAGAGATACAACCAAGAATCAGACAGAACTCTTTGCCTGAAGTTAATTGCTTAATTCTTATATGAAACATATCCCATTTCCTTTGACATCTCTAGTATGAACTCGAAGTTAGTTTAGGATAATCAATTTCAAAATAAATAACAAACCATAATTTGTTCTCCCGGTTGAGCCCCAGTTTCCCGCTCAAGACTTGCAGTCATTTCCAGTCATTTGCAAAAGACAAAACCTTGCTGCTTTGATAGCTGCTGATGATTTCAAGCTGGACTTCATGTGAATAAGCAGGATGATAAGTCCAAAATACTTTCTGATAGATTGATAGGTTAAATTTTTTTATGCTGCCAGTAAAATAATAGCTTGGAAGAGAGCAACGGGAAAATAAATCAAAACTATAAGCTGTAAAAATAAGCTGGACTATATCTAAGAGTGTGTCTGATTTGTCTGATAATCTTTCAGGAAGTGCATCAAAATGCCACTGGAGTGGTTCTGATTTTTCCCGGACTCAGTGTGAACTATAAGAGATGGAAAAGCACCCCAAACACCAAGAAACAAAAAGTATAATTCACATACTGTCGATTGATGCCAATTGAAAATAGAAAGTTCTCTTCCAAATTGTTCTACCAATTTTCCATACTCTGTGGCTCGTCTAGGTAAAAACGGCTGCTTTGTGCCCAGAATTTAAGTCGTAGTGAGACTTTTGATGCTTATTTTGGTTAAAAGGTCACAGCTTTAATCTTGTTCAGAGAAACTGCAACAAGAAATATGAAGAAGGCGGCCATAGGAATAGAATGGGAATGGCGAGCATAGCAATAGAACAGGGAATAGAGAAGACCCAGCTACTCCCAAGAGAGCCTGGTGAGTTTACACAACTGTCCTTGGAGGAGTTATGGTACAAAAATTAAATGTAAATACTCCTGCTGTTGGTGGCATGGGGTGAAGTAGAGTGCATTCATAGCTGCTTTGAATTGTGACATTTATAATCCTGTAAAGTCATATTTATCCCTGACATCTCTGGAAGATTCATTATACACTCCACAAAATTTACCAGGAAATGTATTTGATTCCAAGCCTGTCACACTCATCCACAGTATTCCCTGATATATTCGAGACCAAGTCAAAGCCTCCTTGCACAGCTTTAGAGATCATTCACCATCTGCCACTATTTTTCTAGTCTTATCTTTCTTGGCTGCTCTCTACAGTTATTACATAAACCCTCTCTACACTTTATGTAATGAGATTGTAGTTTCCTAATCAAGTAATGCTAATTCCCATGTGAATATGCTCTCCAATGTGGCTCTTTCTGCTTGAAAATACCTTCTACCCTGCAGTCACTGTGCCAGAACAAGGCTGAATTTTCCAACACCCTGGCAGTTTCTCCCAACAGACCTTGTCAAGATTCCCTTTGCACAGTTTAATCAAGTGGAACTATCTCCCTCTACTGGACTGGGCCCAACACTGCACATGTAATTACGCTTACAAAGTGAAGCTCTCCCTAGTGATTGTTTGGACCCTAGACTTGTCCCCTGGAGGCTGGCTGGGGATTTAGATCTGTGGCAAGTCAGAATGCACCTTGCTAGAGCTGAATGAAGCTGCCTCTCAAGCCAAAAAGAAAATGAAGCTGTCAGGCAAAGACTTTCATCATAGTACAGCAGGCTTAAAGAGCCAGAATGCAAAGGAGAATTCATTAAAATGTCATTCATTAATAGGAAATTCCAAATGATTCCAGAAGCCAAAGGCACAATCTTTAGAGTCTCTGCTGTCACACATCATAGTATTAACTGTAAGCACAGTAGGTCCTGGGGCTTCAGCAAATATCTGGGATCAGACTGTAGATTCTAGTGAAGCTACCCATTAAGCAGCTATAATTTTATCCAAAGCTATATTTTTAACACATGACTCAATGTGTGTATTGATTCTCTTTCCGTGTTGGTTCCCTGAACCAGGACACTCCCAGTGGTCACAATGACCGTCTTGATATTCATCTGGTTAGAATCCCAAAGGTCCTCAGGTTCTGACTCTTTCAAATGGTGTGAAATTCTGTATGTCACTATAATACTTAAACTCCCAAAATTTCCATTTCCTTAATAATGTTACATGGCCATCTTTCATCTTCTGAAGTATGGGGGTAACTCTATGGGAACTAGGCCCGACTGGCCAAGTCTCATATTAAAACTGCAGAGGAAATGTAAGTCTCCGGAATATAAGCATGACAGGGATGGGAGCCAAGACCCTCTGCTCACTTCTGGCACTATCTCAGTTCCCCGAGAAACTAGAACAGGCTCTGTTTCAACATTATGATGTAATCCTCCCATCAGTAAAGGCAATTATTTGTGGCAGCTCAATATTCTGTGTACCTCTCAGTGCAGGAAATGTCCATGTGAACAGCCTCACAGGCTGCTGTGGGCAACCCCAGAGGAAGGAGTAACAGAGCTCTGATGAATTGCAGGGTTTCACTACAGAAGGGAATTTTGGCTTCGTTTTAGCACAGTTTTCCCTAAGTGTTGATGTCTTGAATTTGCCAGTGATATAATCTTTGCCTGAATATAAACTATCATAACTGTCCCTGTGTTTCTATAGGCTCATAACTGGAATAGAGTTCACTTTGAGTATTAAACATTAGATTAGAATAATAGCTTTTAAAAATTATTTTAATTGTACTCCTATTTGTCCAATTATTTGTTTGAAATGTATTGTCAGTAAACAAAATGATCAAGGCAACTTAGGGGTGCAGCACAGAAACAGAAGTTAGGAAAGAATTCAGCAAAATTCATTGCAATAGTCTTAAATTTAAACCTTACTGCCTGCCACAATGCTACCTTTTTAAAAACTCAAACATAATAGAAAAACAGTTAAAGAAGTAACCAGGTGTACTGGTCACAGAAGATAAAAGGCTAACGGTGGGAACTAGCTGTCAAGCTGGGAAGTAAAATCGTGGAAGGCTACCTTTCATCTGATAGCCTGGGAGACTCATCCTTTCTCTGTTGAAGGACAGTTTTGAAATATTGCAGATATAAGTCCCTTATCCTGCTCTATTTTTAGATGACATTTGCACTTAAGACATTCAAATTATAGCACATGTCCAGCAAACACCAAATCCTGTCACCAGGATGTCCACATTCTACAGTGTCTCTTCCTTACTAACTCATGAGTGTAGACTTTCTTTTTCTCCTTCAGAGAGCATGCCTCTATGTCCTTCAAAACCATAAACTGAGTAGGCCAATAGCTGTTCTCTCTTCCCATCCCCTTGTGCCAAAGGACAGGCTGGATGCCCTTAATCTAATACTCTGAGGAACAAAGGTATGACTCTACATCTATATTGTAGGGGAAAAATAATCAAGAAATGCAGTGATTAATTCATCTTTCGATTTTGTATGTTCAACCACTCTTCTCTTTCCATATCATTTGGAGCAGATCTTGTCACATTGTTCTGAACTGATCTTTTACTCACCTCCAACTCCATATGACAAGAGCGAAGCGACATTGATCCTAGTAGCTGACATTTTTCCTGCATTTGTTAACAACAGTATGGGATTCAACATTGGTAGAAAGAGATGTGTGATAGATAAATAAACATTCAGAACCAACTTCTCACCATGGTTCCTTTAAACTTGGTGTATTAGTAATTGGACCCTACTTTCCTGGCTATTGTTGGAAAATATGTGGTTGTACTAATACTTTATTTTTGTTGGCTTATTTAACATGAAATATAAGTAGGAAAGGCATATATTTTGCATTTCTATGTGATTATTGGAAAAATGGAACTTATAATTGTGACTTTAAGCCAAAATCACTCAACTTAAAAGATACTTGATAAGATTCAATGGAGTCACATTCACTTGTCTAATTATAGGTTAAATTATTCATTTAGACTCACAGTACATTTTTGGAAGTGGCAACCATGGAAAGCTACGAAATGGTTCCCTGAGTTTTTTTCTGTTTTGTTTTTATTAGTTTCTTGAAGTAGGGGGTCTCATATGTACCTAGGCTAGTTGTCCTAGCTTAGACTAACCTCCATCTTGCCATTTTCTTGCCACAGACTCCTGAGTATGGGGACTGAATACTTGCACCTACAAAAAAGTAGATTGCTTATTAATTTGTCTGCAAAACTTGCTGGCTGAGCACCTAATACTGAATCGATAGCTGCTGTCAGGGTGAAGGTTATGCTGATAGCAGTATTGAAGACGGGGCAGTCATATGAGTAGCCTTTGGTGCCCCCATGAACTGCTCTTTAAAAAGTGAAAATCCAAAAGGCAGAAAGTATTAAAATTAACCATCCATCAAATTTGCTTTGGTATAAGCATGTGATCACCTTAATTTTCAGAGCATTCTAACACTAGACAAGGTTCAGTTGGACTCATTTTCAGATGCTTCTTTGCCTAATTAGTCTCAGTTGGTCAAATAAATTTGTAGCCATTGCTTGATGGTAACTGACGATGTAGTTCCTTGGACATCCTTTAAGGTAATCTAACAGTTTTGTTATTAAAGTTGTCTTTTATAAGTCAAAAACATAGACTACATTACACACAACTGGGTAGGAATAGCAGTAAGAAGAAGCTACAGGCAGAGAGAGCCCCTTCCTCCCCCACCCCGGGGGGGAGGGGGTGAGGAGGGTGGAGGAGGGGCCAGAAATGGAGAACACCAAGTAATGGAGAGGGACCTTCTCTCTCCAGGGGACCAACTGTCCCCGGAACAACAGAGCTGGAGCAGTTTCATTACTGCAGGTTTTTATAAACAGGGCAACTAGCTTCCTTAACTATCATTGAACACACTTTCCCTTCCTTAGAAATGTCTTCATTATGATGCAAGGGTCATCATCACAATTTGTATTAAAAGTAACTGATGGAAATGACTTTTCATGCAAATCAAACCTTCCAAAGTCAATTAGGGGCACAAAGACTTCCTTGCTGACCTACACATTTGAATATTCATCATCTTCCCCTAATTGCCTGTGTTATATGCTGACTGTAATGGCACATAAATTTAAAATGGTAGTAGCCTGTGCTAGGCCTTTATGATGTATCATCTGATAATGTTTCAAATCAGGAACAAGCTGCTGTGGTAACTATTTAATATATCAAGGCAGAGGACCTGGCCTCCAAGTTCTCCAAGCATCCCAGAGTTAGCATACCCGTTAGACTCATTAGAAGGTATGTCTGGCATACCTCACTCTCTACCATGAACTTTCCAGTCTAAAGGATGGGCTGCCCTTCCCCCAGAGGCTTTTCCTTGTATAAGCCAGATGTTTTGTTTACCTGCCTTGTGGCCTTTCTTTTGCTCCATTTGTACCTTTGGCCTTCTGGCTGCTGTACTTGGTCCCCCTCTCTCTCTTCTCCTCCTATGTCCCATATGGTTCAGGCAGGGTCAGAACCACTCTGGATTCTGCCAGATGCGTCTGCCTCTGGCTCTGCTTTCCTACATTTCTATAAACTTTCTCCTCCACCATACCTAGGAGCAATCATGTGCTTTCCTTTCCTTCCCATTTCTTTTTTCATTCAGCTAATAGGTCCATGAATATAGTCTGTCATTATCTTCATATTGAATGATAGACAGCCACAGAGAGGTTAAGTAAGCTGTGCAAACTGCGTAAAAGGCACATGGCCCAGTGTGGACTCTGACGCTTGCTCTGGCTTTAGAAAACTCACTATTAACCTTAGGGTCAGAGGTTACTGACTTTGGATTAAAAGTAAACTCTAGGTTCATGATATGCCACAATAGAAATAACCCTCATATCTCTCTTAGAATATCCCTCTATGAATGAATGTTTTGGCCAAAGCTCACAGCCCTTGTACATTTCACCCTGGCACATCCACACTATAGCTTAGCATGAGACAGAAAACTCAAATTCATTCCCTCCAGAAATGCCATCCTTTCAACACCTTCCAGAAAATCATGAGCAAGCTGGAATTGTTGGCTGCCTGTCTTCCTCCATCAGTCTCCAATTCTACAACTTTGAGCATTGTGAATCTGTTGTGAATGAGCAAGCCACTCTTTTGGAACCCATGGCAATCAGGCTTGCATCATCCTTTACCCCTCAGTCACACAAGAGGTGTTCCTAGCCTCCTCCTTGCAGACAGTCCTTTATATATCTCAAGCAGTTCTTACTATACTTCTATATATCCCAGTTATTCACCAGCAGTGTTTAAACTGTAATTAGATTTCTTAATTTTTAATGTAATTTGTACATTTCCCATATGGATTTTGGACACTGTCCTTTAATAAAAGTAGACAGAATGCTAAGAAACTGACAGTTGTTAAGCATTAGTTTGCATCAGGAATCCTAGGGGCCACAAATTAACCTAGTAAGGGCAAAATTCAACAGTGTTTACACTTTTAAGGAGTCTAATAGTTCCATTGAAGGTGAAAAAGATATTCAAGCTATTAACACTGTGAGTACAAATAACAAATTATGATTCAAGGGTTGAATCCAAATTCAGCTTCACTCTAAATCCATGTTCTGTCATTGAGAGCATGCTTCCTGCTAATGAGGACTCATAATGAGCTTCATTAAGATGCAGAGTCCCATGCAGAACCTTGAACTAGGCCTAAGGTTCTGCATAAGTGACTCACGTTTCGTTAAGAAGAGGATGGTGGTCTGTAGATATCACTCTGAATACAGTGCACTGGTAATTTTTTTGTTGTTGTTGTTTTGTTTTTTGTTATTTTTTTTTTAATCACAAAGTGGGAAATGGCAATCCTTAGGCCATTTCCTCCAAATTCACAAATCTTACAATGGAAGTACTGTGTGCAGACTTGATCAGAACATGCAAGTTCAGTTGTCTTTTTCCCAGGGGTGCTCTGGGAAATCACCTGCAAAGAACACCCTGGAATGTTTTCTCAGTGCCATGTCCTGAGTGTCACCCCATCTCTAACTGGACCAGACTAGGAGGGAGATGAGCCTAAGAAGTTTCACTAATAACCATTTCCCTGGAGCCTTCTACCACACATTCAAGTATGAGACCAGCCACAAGTAACCTCCCAACTGGATGGCAGAAAGGAAACTAATGATGATGGATGAGGCAACTTGGAAAAGTCTCACAAGCAAAGGAGGGAATGGGAAGTCTTTCCTGTGTAGTGTCAAATATGAAACTAAAGCTGAAGGGCTGGGCCATAACACTTTAAAGTTGGGAGGAATGCAACCAACAAAGAAAATTGACAGGAGAAACCAAGGCTGAGATCTCAAGAAGGAATCCATCTCTGTTCCTTGCAAGGAAAAAGTCACACTCAGCAATCAAATCTTGTCATATCTTGCACATGACCCCTTTGTGTGCTGCCTTGGCATGTGTGACAAGGAAAGCTCTTACTGGGTAGCATGTCATCCTGTGTTAACACATGTTAATTTTCATGAAATAATCACTCTTACACAATGGCTCAGAAGATATGCGAATACTATGCCTGACTCACTCCTGCCTCTCAAGTAAGCATGCTCAGCTCAATCCAGGAGCTATTATATCAGGACAACTTCAGATCTCCATCTTCATGACTTTTTGCACCAAGCTTCAGAGCTCCCAGATATAGATTGCATCAACTCACTAAGATGCCTCCAACTCAGGCCACTAAGTCAGAATCTTGATGATGAGGCTTGGAAATCTACATTTGGAAAATCAATATTTCAGATGAATCTTTCAAAGTCAACCTATGGAACCATGTTTGGGACCATTTAACTAGATTATGTGATAGAAACATATCTTCTCATTACTCCAAGACACCTAGAGGCTAAAGGGTAATATGACTGGGACTAGTGACCCTTTCTGAAGATCATAATGGTGGTTAGCACAGCTTAGGACCTTTGCTGCATTCCAGATTTTTCCTGAAGTAGAAACCTTTACAAGATTTTCTTTTACAGAACTGGTGGAAAGAAACGATCACTCAGAACCATGACAGTTTCATTAGCAACCTTTTAAGGTTAATAGACAAATTTAAATTTCTACAATTACACAACATAGACAAAGTCAAAGAGGTTAGTGCAGTGGTAAATTCAAAACCTGCTCTTGGGGTGAGTCTTTATTAGGTATACAGCACCAGGCTGAGTCAACAAACATCTGAGATGTTTGGAATTCTCTCTGAACCAAGCAAATGCAAATTTAGTTGAGATGTTAATATGAGAGAACAAATAACACAGATAGATGTTCTTAGTGCCTTAGGTGGATTCAAAGCTGAATTTCCTCAGAAGGTTGAAAGTAGGAGAAATTGAGATTCAGGAAAGCTACTAGCAAGATTGAAGCCGCTGAGCCTCAGAGACTCAGTCCTGCTGGAAGGCATCGCCCTACTTCTACATCAACAGTGAGGACAGCTAACCAACTGATGACTGATGAATTTCCAAAAAGTTCCTAAGTGGTGCAATATCTTAAGATCTAACATTTAGGCATGTGGACAGTGATCTTTGGAAATTTTAATGTTTCTCTTTGAGAACTAAGGTAAGCCCAATGACCTGTGGGATACTGGGGTATCCATGAAAATTTGAAAACTGGACTTTTGTTATCCAAAGGATTCTGTCTATATTACTCTCCTCAATTGGAGCAGGAAGCCCCTCTGTTAATGGGAGCCCATATTATGACAGCATTCTTAGAAGGATACAGTTGGTCTTCCTTAGACTGGGGGAAAATTGGCTGAACAGGATGAAATGTGATAGCTATGAGAAAACAGCTGTGTCCTCCCTCTCCAGGAAAATAAGGTCTCACTGATAAAAGTTCTTTTTCCTCATAAATGGCTTCCAGAAAGTCTACTTTTGACCCATGATCTGCTTAGTTGGAAGCATTCATTAGAGACAAAAAGAAAAAACAAAATAAAAAGTGGTGTGGTCAGGAGGAGCTGCTCTCTGAGGAGTTCTGAAGACTCATGCTGCCCAGATGTCAGTGGTCTCTCACCTTCTGCATGGCTCAGGTGACTGTGAACCCATAGAAAAATTTCTTCTCTAGACAGATGGCCCAGTACAGATGGGTCTTAGAGGAACAAAGGGGCCTGAGCATTTGGAAATGAGAAATGCTTATCAGACAACTTTGGAGTTTGGTTAAGATGGAATGAATTCCATCAGTTCTTGTGAAGTCATGAGGGGAAGCTCATCTGCCTCTTGCCAACAGGCAAGAAAATCTGTCTCTTCTTTTGTCAAAATTAGGCTCTTCTGTGGTCGCTATTGTATATGAAGTTTGCTGAGCTAGCTCATCCTTCTCCTTTCATCCTGAATTGCTGATACCCTGCCAGAATGACAGGGTAAAGACAGATGTCGCACCTGTGACCACACAGAACCTGCCCCAGTGCCTTCAGCTTCTCCTCTGAAGCTCTCCAGTGGGCTTCCCTTCTCAAGTAGGATAGCTCCCATGACCATATGTAGCTTCAACATACATACAGAATTCTTTTTATTTTCTCACTCTCTGTTTCACTCTTCTATACAAATCATCACTGCAAACAGGCACTGGAGAGTGCAGTACTCCAATAAAGTGATATTTCCAACTCACAAAAAGCTTTATTGCCTTAAAAAAAAAACAAACAAAAAGCTAAAGTCCTAGCTCTGACAATGGTGTCCTTCAAATGCTATATGGTATAGGATATACTGGAGGAAAATGTAAAGACTGCCTAGGAGAGATTTGAGGAGTTCAATACTCACCCTACCAAGGAGAAACTGCATAGAGAAACTGGCTGGACTGCCTAAATAGCTGCCTCACACAATGCCAGCCATAGAATTAGAGGTAGGAGCCTGGCTATGAAGGCCAGCTCTGTGCAGTTGCTGAGCCACGAAAGATAATAGCATCCAGGGAAGGATGCTAAAGCTTGTATGAGAAGTTGCTCACTGCAGTATCCATTCTCTTTTTGTTCCTGGACAGAGACCATGTTTAGGAAAACATGACAATTGCTCCTGCAGTCATAACTAGTGATAAAGAACAGTCTCTTAGCTTACTTTGACTAGGAGAAGAATTCCTTCATCAGGTAGGAAACTCTGTGCCACATCTCTTACCTCAGTCTTCTTCCTGCTCACAAAGCTACCTAAACGGTGTCTGTAGACAAACCTCCTGTAAAAATTCTCCTTTCCTTGTACCTGTACCTGAGCTAGTTGACAAAGATGCTATAATTACTAGTCCCGAGTGAACCCATCTCATCAGCATCCTGACCAGAACAAACTGATAGGATGATTACTTTAACCATGTTGAGCCATAAATAGAGTAAATAGAAATTCTCCAGGGTGGTTATGACTTAGTAGGTTTGATAAACTTAAAGGAGACATGCATCAAAACTAAAAAACACCCTGGGGAAGCCAGGAACATGTGTTATCCAGACCTGCTAAAATGCATTGCCTACGTCTAACCTTCCCACCGAGGCTCCTAGCCAGGGCTACTCCAGACATTGGGCACCCAGGTCGATTCAAGACAGATGTGAGAATCGGCATGTGGCTGGTAACTGAGGCTAAAGGACTCATCACCAGCTTGTCTGTAGTGCTCTCTTATGCCTGTGTCATCGTCTGGCATACGCCTGCCCTCTCCTGAACAAACAGCAGACCACCTGGTTGAGAGGTATTCACCACCTCTGTTTCTCTTCTCCATGACTCTTCTCCTTAAAACCTGCTGTAGCTCTGTGCACTGCTGTCTTGGAGTGCGGATAGAACAGAGAACCTCAACTAATACGATGAAAAGTGTCAGCATTGTATTACTGAGACAAAACACCTGAGAAAGAGCAACTTAGGTGGGGAAACATCATTTTGTTTTGTTCTCATGTGATTTCATCCAATAGTTGCCTGACTCATTGCTGTGTACCTGGGGCACACAGACAATGTGTGGGAGCAGAACCACTCGTTCATGATTGCTGAAAAACAGAGGAATGCCTTGTGTCCAAGGACACAACCCCGGCAGACACACCAGTGGCCTGCTTTCTCTATGCAGGCTCCAGCTTTAACAGACCTTGTACACACAGATTCAATGGATTAACACTCTGATAAGGCAAAACAAATAAAAAACAACCAGAATCCAATTATTTCCCCGAGCAAAGCCCATCAGCTAACAACCAAGTTTTTATCGCATGAGCTCTTTTGGAGACATTTTATGTCCAAACTATAACATGAAACAAGACACTAGAAAAATCATCCACAGAACAAGTCATAACACAATATCTAGGTAGACTGCGTTCACATGGCAGATACAATGGCTTTAAAAGTTTCTGATAGAGACTTTATATGCCCCAATACAGGGGAACGCAGGGGCCAAGGGGTGGGAGTGGGTGGGTAGGGGAGCAGGGCCGGGAGGGGGGAGGATATAGGGAACTAGCTGGATAACACTTGAAATGTAAATGAAGAAAATATCTAATAAAAGTAGTAAAAAAAAAAAAGTTTCTGATAGAATCAACAACTACACTGAGTAGTGGCCAATGTTATTCCAGTTAATCTGAAGACTGACTTGCATTTAGATGATTTGAGAGAGAGGTAAATCTTGAAAGATATAGAGAACAGATCCAGACAGTGGTACATATAATGTAAGTAAGCCCCAAGAAAGGTAATAGAGGAGCTACGTTAGGATTAACCGATGAGGAGATGAAAAAGAAATCTTCCTCAAGTCTTCAAGATTAAAAGTGCCATATTCCTGCTTAAGATTCTGCAATCTAAGCAGCACAAGAAGTAGTGGGAACTGAACGGTTTCCCCAGTTACCTAAGGGCTGTAAGAACTGAGTGGTCCTGGAAGACCGAGGCTGCCCTGAACTCCAGCCTGTCAGACATGCTTTTTGTTAGCTTAGGTGCAATTAGGAAACTTTTCTCCAAAAATTATCTATTAAATGACATAATCTGAAGACTGACTTGCATTTAGATGATTTGAGAGAGAGGTAAATCTTGAAAGATATAGAGATATGACATAATACACAAGTTCTTTTTAATGGTGCAAAACAGTCATCAAGTATAAGCTGTCAAGTAACAAAAAGCACACAATCTTCCTTGGCATATTTTTGATCCAGATCAAATTAGAGGCTAGTTTGTCTGCAATTTGTCTCTCTGCTGAGAGTCTGGATGCCTGCTTGCCCCCAGAGAAGACAGAGCCTGTGTTTCCCTTTGGTGCATCAGATGCCACTACATGCCCAATTGGAAGGGAAAAGCAAGAAATGGGACGATTGCTGTGGTTCCCGGCTCTCAGGTGCTGCTGATATACTGCCTGAAGAGGAAGTTAGGAACGGGATCAGAGAGTTCCAGGTTTCCCCTTGGGGTATCTTCAAGCCAGGCAGAAAGGGAAAGAAGAGCCGGAGAGGAGCAAGGTCCAGTCTGATTGAGAGCAAGTGCTGAGTTCAGGAAGGACAGGAGAAGAGAAAAGCCTTTGGGAGTCTTAGGCACTGCTTCTTTAGGCAAAAGCTTTCCAAGCAGTGATCTTTAATGAAGCAGCTCTCTGAGATGGTCTTTGTTTCTTCATATTGCTTTATTGGGGGTGGATGTGGATGCATACACCTTATTTGGAGTGAACCAGGGATTATATACCTCTTGGGAGATGGGCATGAGAATATCCAGAAAGAGAAGGTCATTGGCTGAAGGCTAAGGCTATCTAGAAGCCTCATTAGCATGGAGAAGAACTCCAGGTGTTATGCTGCCTGACTGAGTGCCAGTGGTTCTCTTTGTGATCTCAGAGCAGGCACTAGAGGCTGAGAGGGGGCTTCCAACCCTACTGTCTCAGATCTCTGAGATTCCCAGGGTTTGAGCAAGCTCCAGGCCTCCAGTTCTGGTAGCATGGTCCCACATGGTCCCACATGCCCTGAAATGGGTGACTCACAACTGCCTGTGACTTAAGTTTCCAGGGAATCTGATGCCCTCTTTTGGCTTCCACGGGCACCTAAATGCATATGCCATATACCTACACAGGTACACATATCCATACATAAACAAAAATAACAAAATTAATCATTTTTTAAAAGAATATATGTCTGACTTCATGGAGATAAGGTATCAGGCAGTAAAAATATCACCACCATAATTTATTTTTTGTACCCAGCTCTATACATAGCCCATATGCAGTTCTTAGATAAAGTAGAATCCCACTACTCCTTTTCTTTGTAAAGATAAGATTCTATACATTCAGTATCTTGTGCATCAGAAGAGAGAGGGATCTAATGGATAGTCACTGGTATCAACATTGTTCCTATCCTACACCAGATAAAACTGCATGTGGTCTAGCCATTAGCAAGAGCTATTAATGCTAAGATCATATTAAAATGTGTATATCTAATTTCATACACCATTGTACACACGATCATTATCTCAAAGGATCTGAATTATGCTTCTAATACATTAATTTAATTACTCTCTGTATTCTGATAGAAACCATTACAGCCCTGTATCATTGGCTTTGAAAGAAACTGCAATCGCTTTCGAAGGAAGGAAGCATCCTGGTTAATAAATAGCTGTCATCATACATATTATACAGCCATTGCAAATTCTCAAGAAATAGGATAACATCAACTTAACAGCAAAATGTAACCATAAGAAATGGGTCTCTTGCATTCACATAGCTCTGGTGATCCTCCTGCCTCTGCCTCTTCAGCATATCCTATCATAGCATATGCTATGGTAACGGTCTTATGTTGTACCTGTTGGAAGAACAAAGGTCCAGGGAAACAAGAAATGCTAAACACACAGAGTTGTCTTTTCTAAGAAAAAGATGTATAATATGTTTTTTCCACCAGAAGGCTGGGAATGGAGGTGATTAATAGTGTGGCTATCTTTGTGATCTGTAGGCCCAAGCCATACAAAGCTGCCACAAGTAGGCCAGAGGTGGCTAACAGTCTAGATGACCTTTGCATTATCTAGATAGGCAGTGGCTCTCCCAAGCTCTCATAACTAGGATAGGTAACCTCTGTTTTACCTGTATGCCCAAGGGATTTCCCCATGCTCCCATAACAAGCAGAGGAGGAGGCTAATAGCCCCCAAATACCTCTACTAGCTGCATCCAATACCACACCAGATTCTGTATGAAATTAGACATACACATTTTGATATAATCTTAGCATTAACGGCTCTTGTTAATGGCTAGACCCATCTCTCCTGGGCCCTTAAGGTAACACATGTGCCCTGTCTCTAGAACATCTTCATGGATGTATTTTAAGAAGAGTTTTAATGTAATTATACCTCCTTGTGCACAGGAGATTGTGTTACACCAGGAATTTTTATCCCTAAATTTTATTGTATTTAAATATATTTACAATAAACTACCCAGAGTCAGATTCTAGAAGTTTGAATCAATACCAGCTAGTTTATATTGAACTGGATATCTTTCCTGTTTCATGCTGACTGTTACGCTGCCAGCTGTGGCATTTACAAAGACACTCTACCTACAGTGCCTTTACAGTAAAATCTTTTTAAGCCCTGGTTTAATTCATTTAATAAATCTTTACAAACAAATTGTATCTATTCAAATGTTTTCCTTTCTATAAATATTTTATGAGATTTGAATTTTAAGGAAGAGAAGGAAAGAAGTGTATTCTATGGTTTATTAAGACACAAACACTATTTTTCTCAGTGTAGGGGAGGGTGTGTGAGAGGTGCAGGGAAGACTGGGAGTGAGGGTGGGAGTTTGTGTGGTGTGTAGAGGGTTTGGGGGGTGTATGGAGTGTGGGGTGTAGGGATGTCTGTGGGCTTGTGTGTAGGGTGTTGAGGCTGTGAGGGGTGAGGGTATGTATTGAGGTGGGGGTGTGTGGGGGAAATGTCTAATCCTATACTTGTCAGGTTGCAGGTGTCTGACTTACAGTTCTCTTCACACTTCAATAGAAAGCAACTGGGATTTTTTTTTTTGCCTTTTATTGGATATTTTCTTTATTTACATTTCAAATATTATTCCCTTTCCAGATCTCCCCTCCTATTAGCATAAATTCTGGGTTAGGAAGTCTTACATGGGATTTGAATTCTGAGTTTCTTACAAGCATCCAGTTAAGCCTTATGTGGGCAGACCTCATGACACACACCATTAATCTTCCTTAGACTCTTTTGGCCATTTTTGCTTCATGTTCTAAAATATAACCTCCTCACTTTAAGATCTACATGCAGAACCTATTTATGTAGGTTCTGGTATACCTGGGAACCGTGGATTAAGGGGAACCCAGCATTAAACACACTTGACACTTATGCTTGTTGGTCACAGGTGTGGAGTCAACTCAGCTCCTCACAGGTCCTGTCTACTCAGCCACTCAGTATTTGTCAGTAAGACTTTCTATTAAAATGTCAGTACACTATTAACTAAATTTAAGGGAAACCTTTTCATGTTGATAACATTCTTTTCAATAAGTACTTCAATCATGCTATTGTGAACATTGTAATTTATCACAAAATTTTTAGAAGGTGAGTTATCTTTTTACTCCTAATGTATGGACCCTGAGCTGGAAATAAAACATGTCAGATAGAACTGACATCAGTTTCATCACTGTCTGAAACTTTCCTTTTGTCTATTCTTTGCTTAAGTGTTTTATTTAGAAACCACGGGAGTCAGTAGAAATGAATCATCTCCTGTCCTCAGCAATGGCTATTAGTCACACTCATGAGAAACAACTGCATCTAAGGCCAGCAGGAGGGCCAGTCCAGGTACTCACAGTTACAATTACAGCATTAAGCCAAACATCTCTGGACCAGGCCGGTTGATAGATGACTTTCTTGAAGGCAAGCAGGATAAGAGTCTTTGGCAGTGATGGGTACATCTTTCTGATGAATGAGGCAAAGCTAATCTAGGAGGCTACTGGAGCCATATGTCACACCAAGCAATTAAAGAGAAATGGTTCTGTACCTTTGAACTTACTGCAGCCGATCTAGGAATTTCAGGAGCAAGAATATGTTGGAACAGAAGAGGATGCTTGCTGATAACACACATTCAGGAGAACACACTATACAACCTGGCCCACTACCTACTGTTAAGAGAAAAGAGAAAAGTGAAAACTGTCCATCGGCAAGGAGGGTGCTAGGATGTCTGAAGCCCAGAGCTGGGTATGTCCTGAAAGGTGACCTGCTCAGCCATTTGCTCACTCAGCCCAGGGGAAAGATTCCTAAACAGAACAGCAAGGGCCTGTGCGGTCAGATCAAGAATTGACAAATGGGACTTTATGAAATTGCAAAGCTTCTGTAAGGCAAAAGACACAGTCAGTAAGACAAAAAGGCCACCAACAGATTGGGAAATGATTTTTACCAATCCTAAATCTGGTAGGGGGTTAATTAATATCCAACATCTACAAGGAGCTAAAAAGCTGGACTCCAGAAAAACGAATAACCCCATTTAAAAATGGGGTACAGAGCTAAACAAAGAATGCTCAGCTGAGGAATTCCAAATGGCTGAGAAACATCTGAAAAAATGTTCAACATCCTTAATCATCAGGGAAATGCAAATCAAAACAACCCTGAGCTTCCACCTCACACCAGTCAGAATGGCTAAGATCAAAAATTCAGGGGACAGCAGATGCTGGTGAGGATGTGGAGAAAGAGGAACACTCCTCCATTGCTGGTGGGATTGCAAGCTTGTACAACCACTCTGGAAGTCAGTCTGGCGTTTTCTCAGAAAATTGGACATAGCACTACCGAAAGATCCTGCAATACCTCTCCTGGGCATATACCCAGAAGATGTTCCAACTGGTAAAAAGGACACATGTTCCACTATGTTCATAGCAGCCTTATTTATAATAGCCAGAAGCTGGAAAGAACCCAGATGTCCTTCAACAGAGGAATGGATACAGAAAATGTGGTACATCTACACAATGGAGTACTATTCTGCTATTTTAAAAAATGAATTTATGAAATTCTTGGGCAAATGGATGTATCTGGAGGATATAATCCTTAGTGAGGTAACCCTATCACAAAAGAAGTCATTGGATATGCACTCACTGATAAATGGATATTAGCCCAGAAACTTAGAATACCCAAGATACAATTTGCAAAACACAAGAAAATCAAGAAGGAAGACCAGCTTGTGGATACTTCATTCCTCCTGTGAATAAGAAACAAAATACCCATGAAAGGAGTTACAGAGACAAAGTTTAGAGCTAAGATGAAAGGATGGACCATACAGAGACTACTCCACCAGGGGGGATCCATCCCATAATCAGTCATTAAACTCAGACACTATGGCATAGGACAGCTAGTGCCTACCTAAGGGACCCTGATATAGCTGTCTCGTACAGAAGTGGATGCTCATAATCATCTATAAGATGGAACACAGGGCCCACAATGGAGAAGCTAGAGATAGAACCCCAGGAGCTGAAGGGGTTTGCAACCCTAGAAGAGGATCAACAATATGAACTAACCAGAACCCCCAGAACTCGTGTCTCTAGCTCCATATGTAGCAGAAAATGGCCTAGTCGGCCATCATTGGGAAGAGAGGCCCCTTTGTACTGCAATCTTTATATGCCCCACTACAGGGGAACGCCAGGGCCAAGAAGTGGGAGTGGGTGGGCAGGGGAGCAGGGAGGGGGGAGGGGGAAGGGGACTTTCGGAATAGCATTTGAAATGTAAATTAAGAAAATATCTAATAAAAAATTGGAAAAAAAAAAGAGAAAAGTGAAGCAACTAGGGAACTGACTAGGGTCAGCAAAATGGGAGGGCTTCTAAATTGGCTGTCTTGATAGAAACAGAGGAGAGGGAAATGAACAAAAGGAGCAGTGCATGTGGACATCTATAAACAAGACTAAAAGATAGCCAGAGCACATTCTTAGGAGTGGATTGTACAGTTCAGTAGGGGCATGGAGTACATTTGTTGTATAGCTATTTCCTCTTCATTGAAAGATTTCCTCCTGGAAGGAAAAGAGACTCATGAAATGCATAAAAAACCTGTAACACTCAGGCAATTTATGAAACTTCCAAGACATATCAGGCTCTTTCCTGAGGTCATAGAAGCATCAAACAATGGAGGGGAGCAGACAGGAGACTCCATAGTGGTGCAGCTGTCTACCCATTGCACAGAAAACTACTGTGGTGCAGTGTTCCTGGGTTGTCATCCATGCATTTTGATGATGCAGCTTCCAGAGAGTTGCCCATGCTGTGTCAGCATCTGTATTGATCCATTGTTCACTAAGCTGGACATGTATGGAACTGTGTGTGTGGTTTTCCATTGCCCTCTTTATCTAGCATGAGTAGAAATAGGCTTCTCAGGAAAATAAATGCAAACGTTTTATAGCTGTATTGACTTGTGCCACCACACTGGTGAGAGCACTTGATCTCATGGGAAAATTCTTCTTCTTTGAATGGTGCTTTGGCATAGTTCTGAGAGGAAATGGCTATGAAACAAAATAAACATATGGTGTTTGGAAAAACCTGAATATTTACTAAGGCATGATGGCTTGTGAATTATAAGAAAAAGAGAAAATTCTCACGAGAAAAGAAGCCAGCTCTCTTGTGTAGTGAGCATACTGATGTGATCTTTTCTGGTTTAAAAGATAGGAGATGAAGCATTAGGAATTACAGTGCAAGCTGAGGACCTATAAGCTGCCCTTTTTATGTGCTTTAAGCCACGTGCCTCCCTGCACAAGCAATGTTTCAGTAGAAGTCTATCAGACACAACTACACTGTATTAGTGATGGTTTGGGATAATTAGGAAAAATATTCTATGTCCACCACTGGGTGAATCCAACTGTGGACATGAGTTGTGGATTTCAAAAGGAAAGCAGGAAATACCCACCAGCATGGCCAGGCATTAACGAATGTTTCCAAAACACTAACCACTGCACATAGCATTAGAAGCTTTACAGCTTTTAGTTTTGTTGTTTTGCTTTATAGAAAGTATGTGATATTCTCAGGTCACATGAGTGTTCTTCCAATGACTTTCAGTGACGACAAGAGAGGAATATCTTTAGCTCCAGACCTCAGCTAAAGTTTAAAAACCTCTCCCCCTGGCCCATCATTGGCGTAAGTAAAGCAATGACATTGGAACACAGACTAGCAGACAGTGTCCTCAAAGAGACCGAAAGATTCAGGATCATGAAGTAGTAATGGTTACTAATAACCCAGGCCACCAGTAAACAAGCAGCCTTAACAACTACATTTTAGGAATGAATAGAGTCACTCAGCAAACAGGGGAGATAAGGTAATATAGTAACCAAGAAAAGGGACTCTGGAAAGAGAAGAGACTATCCTGGGGCAAGGCAAGGCAAGGCAAGGCAAGGCAAGGCAGATTTGAGACCTCAGGGAAAGCGAGTGGCAGGCACACCTGACCAGAGGAAACCTCTATAATTCCTGGTGGAGTTGCTAAATTCATATTAGAAGCTACCTCATCATTTGTAATTCTCTTGAAATCTTATTTAAAATGTCTGCATTGTGGACTGTATTTATCCTTCCTGAGGCTGTATCAAAACATAGCTTGGGTTTAACAAGTGACCTGTGCTCCTGTCACACATGCTGGAGTAGCAGAAGCCTTCTGGGTTCTCATACAAGCAGACATCACCCAGATCCTGGCTTTATACCCAGCTCTCCACCCACACACCTAACAGACAAAGACACACTCATTGGAGACTCTGGGCTCAGCTTGAGCGGCAGCTTACATTGATATTTATTCTTAGCCCCAAGCTAAATGTCCAAGATTATCTAAAGGCAGAAAGAATGGATCCACACTTCAAAAAAGTAGGAAGAAAGAGAAAGTGAAAGGAGTAAAAGGTTTTGGTTGGCCCTTGGGTTACTTAAAATGATGGTTTGGTGATCTCAGTAAGGAAAGGCTGCATCTGATAAGACAAATTAAAAAAAAATACTTGAACTTTCACACCCTACATAAGCTAGGTAGATTATTGATGAATATGTTTACTTAGAAATGTTACTACAAAGAGAAATATCCTAGAAAAAAAAAACAACATGAACAAACATGAAATCTATATCTAAGTGATGACACGGCCTTGTTTCTTCCATCAATTTTAATTGAAGGAGGCAGGACAGGGTCCTAGCTGTGAAAGGCCCAGGATAGCAGAGTCAGCTGAAAATAGTATGATTTTTCTGTCCAGAATCCTTAGCACCTAGTGAAGGGCCAGACTCAGCCTTGAGGTAGAGCCTGGTCTGCCACCTTTCTGACAGCTGCCTCTGAAAGGCACAAAACATAAATAGTTGTTTTTCTTCTTTGTCATTAGCTTTCAGATGCTGGCCAGGGCATAGATGTGCTTGTAGGCTTAGAGTTTTCAAACCTATTTTAATAAGGGTTCTTAAACAAGTTATCCTCTATTCTAGCCCACCACCAACCAGAGGTAATGAAAAGGAAAAGTCAATAGGCCAAATAGGGTGTGGATCTGTTAGAATTTGTTTTTTTGTGTGATTCTAATCTTCAGTGTCATGATATCAGCAGTTCAGTTCACACAAACCAGCCACGGTAGTGTAATCCACTAGCAAACACTATTTGCGAATGAGCAACAGCAGTTTGATCAAGAAGAAACTTCAAGACTGTCAGTTGGTCCAAGTCTGCAGAAGTGGCAGGAAGTGGCCAGAATATCATAAGTTCATTGGTGTATTTCTCTTTATAAAATCACAACAAACAAAGATCAGCAAAGAATGCAAAGTGAACCAATGCCACATCATCATCAGTGAAGACCAGCATCAGTGAAGACCAGCATCAGCATCAAAGTCCACTGAAGACAAGCAAAGAGTGACAAGGCAAAACAATGCCACACACCATTGTCCACTGTCTGTCGGGTCACTTTTATTCCCTTTCCAAGCATCGCATGCTCTCTCAAGCATCTGCTCTAGCAAAGCATTACATGCCCTTCTTCCAGGCAGCTTCCAGAAAAACACGACATGTGTGCCTCAGCAAAACATCCTCTTATAAAACAGTTCCAGGAAAAAAAATCACATGATACAACTGAGTCTTCAAAGAAAGCAGAAATGTCCACTTCATGGCTTTTAAGCTTCCTGACTAATGTTTGGGCATCCTTACTCTGCCCCCTTTCCCACCTTATGACCACCTGTAGGTGCTGACTTTCACTGCCTTGTCTCAAGCCATTGTCTCATCTTCTTTCCAGGAAGCTTCATGATTTGTAGCTTGGCAGATTTGGGGTTTCCTTTTAAACTCTGTTAATTGTCCTCAAACTTCTGTTTTGACCAGTCTTAAAATTCTTTTATTGATGAAACTAAGAACACTAAGAATGAGCCCTGTCTTCCCGCTTATTATATCTACTTTACTGGGACTCTCCAAGATTTCCAGTAGCACATTCTTTCCTGCCTTTTATTTCTTTAATTGGAGAGGAATTAAACGCACTCCTGTACCTCTAGATGACTTTAATCACAACATGTAACTAGCAAAATGCAAATGGCTAAGAAACATATGGAGAAAAAACCCTGTAAGCTCACCACCAAGCAAGAAATGAGAATGGATACAGAATATCATTTTACACATCTCAAGTTGGCAAAGCTTTAAGCGAGGGAAAAAGCCTATTGTTGGCAAGGCTGTGGAGAAAGCAGCTTCTTCATGTACTCTGCTGTGAGCAGCACCTGCAGGGCCTTCTGCAATTGCCCATCTCCTTCTCAGCTACCACAAAATGCGCATATGCTTTGGCCCACAATTCTGCTTCCAGGAATGCCTCCTAAAAACTGATCTGAAAAGCTACTAAATATATTGGTTACATTGTTCTACAGGATAATTAAGTTGTTCTAAATTCCATCAGGCAGGAAAAGGGCCTGTTGTGAAGAAGGGAATGAGAGAGGGTGATGGAGGATGAACATGACCAAAGGAATCTTACAGCCATATAAGACAATGTCAGAATGAAACCTATACAAAATTAACATCATGGTAGTAGGAAGAAGAAAACGTTATTTTAACTTTCAGCAATGAAAATTATTTAAATAAATCATGATTCCATGACACAATGGGATGTTAATTTATCTACTTACAAGCTGAATTTTGTTGATCTGAAAAGATTTTCAGTCTATTACTATCTAGGTCAACAGGGAGTTTCAGGACTGTTTAGCTAGTAGGGGGATAAACCTCTCTCTCTCTCTCTCTCTCTCTCTCTTTCTCTCTCTCTCTCTCTCTCTCTCTCTGTGTGTGTGTGTGTGTGTGTGTGTGTGTGTGTGTGTGTGTACACATAGGAGAGGGTGGAGTACAGTCATATAACACTTGCATATATACACACATAACAGAGAAAACAAAGGAGGAATATGCACTGAAGTTAAAAATGGTTTTCTACCTGAGAAGTGGATTGTGGGTGAATCTTTCTTTCATATGACTTATCTGAACTATGTTTCTTATAATGAACCTGAGTTGTTTACATAATTAATGTCCATAACCAAAAAGAAAACATATTTTTTTATTTCCATCAAAGAAATAAAATTATTTTCAAACTGAATTAGTGCTGTTACTATTATTTGTGATTTTCTTCTTTTTTAACAAATACTTTTTTATTAAATTGATTTACTTATTTTAAGTATATGACTACACCATTGCTGATTTCAGACACACCAGAAGTGGGCATTGAATCCCATTACAGATGACTGTGAGTCAACATGTGGTTGCTGGAAATTTAACTAAGGACCTCTGGAAGAACAGTCAGTGCTTTAAAGTGCTGAGACGTCTCTCCAGAAACAAAACTTTTGACAACCATATCTAATCTGTATTGATCTGGATCTGTTAGAGGCTAAATATCCTTTCCTCTCCCTCTTTGTAATGAGTGTGAACAGATACTGAGTGCCACTCTGTTGAAGAGAGGGAGATGGGCACTGAGAAGCATGGGCTTTGCCCCTTCAGCTGAAGGAGAAATGAGAGCCAGATCTGAGAAACCCAGGGCAGTGCTCCACACTCTCAGGGGCTTTGATTGGTTTAATAAAAATTTAGTTTCCTTTGCAAGCCAGGAAGACTATGAGCTTCCAGACAGTAGGGACACGGGTATATATTATATCTTATAAGTATCCTCAATGTAACCCCAAGGTTATTGTCTGAGCCTACTACGTCCCCAAGGAAAAATTGTGATTCTTTTTGAGGAAGAAAACTTCCCCAACGGGAAGGCTCTAATACTCTAAGGGAGGAACTCAACACACAGTCACCTATGACCAAATTTGACCTCAACATTTCTAAGTCTTACTTTCCTCTACAGTGGAGTGGAATGAGCTGATTTTGAGATTAATTTTACATATCAATGTGAGAAGACAACAGGATGCCTGGAAAGCTCATAAGTGCTGTTTTGCTATGCCCTTGAAGGTGTTTCCAGGGATTGCTAAATAGCAGGCTGGGTGAACAGCATCTCTGTCCAATGTCTACAGTCCTCCTCTGTGCTGAGGATCTGGATAGAACAAAAAGGTAAGAGTCAAAAATGAAGAAAAATTCTGTCTTGTCAAAAGCATCTTCCTCCTCTATTTTGGAGATCAGAACCCCTGGTTTGGGGGATTTCTTTCTCAAGAGGCTGCCCTGCACTCTGATCTCAGCATTTCTCAATGGTTTACAAAATACATGTGTGTTTATCGTGTGCCTAAACTCAGCTTAGCAGTCTCATTTCCATTACTTGACCCAACCCAGAATATAACCTATTTTCAATGTTGCTTGCTAGAATATACACCTTAACCTTTAACATTCCCTCAACTGTGTCCCCAGACAGTGGATTCGTTTTTGATGAGTGCCTGGAGCTAAGCCCAAACCCTTGAATGGAACTCACACCAGTAAGAAGTGCTAGACATTATCTACCCTTAAAACATAGTGATTATCCTAATAGTAGTCCACCCAGCCCCAGTGAAATTCAACTTTATCATAGGAAATCATAAGAAATATTAGTAATAAACTACAGTGTGTCACTCTGAGAACCAAGATTATCACTGTCAATTCATAGCACATCACTTGATTTAAGAAGCTATAAGGGTCTGACCTTTTTTCCTCTGAGAGAAGGAATAACACTGAGTTTGAGCCTGGAATAGGTACTACAATACAGGGAAATGCCATAAGAATAGCTCTTTTCTGGTCAGTATGTGCAACATCAGAGATGGAGCAAACATAAAATCAGGTTCCATATTAGGAATTAGGTTACAACCTTCAGAAAGGATCTGTGATCTCACCAGGAGCAGAAAAGGAAAGTGGTACCTTCAAAACTTCTTATGCCTCATGGTCTGGCTTCCACACTGCCTGCTCTGGGTTCATAGTGATTTTAAAAATTGCATGACAGAGTTTTAGCTTAAATTGTTGAGGGATATGGGGAAAATCTGTTCCCTATAGTCCTGCATATCTATAACTCTTACCATCCTCAGGTAAAGAGGCAGAGGAGTCAAAAATGACTCCTAGGAGCAATCAGAACTGGAGAGAGAACACTTGCCTGATATCCCTGCCTCAGTACTTCCTGATGAGAAAAGCATCCTCCTGTATCTGTGCACAGTATGTGTGCTAAGGGTCATGTATCTGGAAAAATCAACTAAAGGGATATATTGCCTGATTTGACTGATAGTTAATGCGGTCCAGTTATTATCTCACTTCAAGATCCTATGGTTTTGTGAAGCAGAATATATAGAGTAGATATTAGTGGAGGCTGTCTACTTCACAACAGACAGGAAGAAGCAGAAAGAAGAGGCATTGGAGAAGACCAGAGAAATCTGTAACCCACAAATTCTCATATCATACCTTCCTCCACTTCACATGCTGCTCTGAATACAGCAAGAGATAAATTCATTCCTGCGTCAGATACCTCATCGCCTAAATGTGAGGGTGTGGTAAAACCATCAAACTTGACTATTCTGTGGAAAGTTTATTTGAGGAATCAAACTATCTTTCAGGGGGCAAGGAACATTGGCCAGGGGAGAAGCCTTGTTAGTTTTAAGGGACAGGCAGCAGGAGGAGAAGTGAGAGCTAGAACAGACTGGAAGTTAGCATGGGGGCTTTGATCTGATGGTAATCAGGAACTAGATGACCTTGTACATGATAGCTGGGGAGAATAAAAGAAAGTGATTTTCCTACCTGAGGAGACTCCTGGGGAATTCTGAATTTATGTTTCTGTTTACCCAATAACAATCCTGTTTACCTGGTCATTGTCCTTCTGCTTTGGACATTGTCACAAGCACTGCAATTTGCGGGGGGCGGGGGGTCCACTTTGGACCTAACATTCTAGCATTTTATTGATGATAGAAAGTGATGGTAGTCCTCTGGAAACTTTTTCTTGAGCAGAAATTTAAGGGTGGTTGGGGAGAGGGGAATCTAAAATACTGGTCCAAACCGGGGGCCCAAGATAGTAGGCAATAGTAGGAGACCAAAGGAAATTTTGGTAGAGCATCTGGTTTACTGGCCATCAGGTTATTTCACTAATTCTCTCACTAAAGAATGTGAAGAGACAGGGAATAATCATTATTATGAGAAGGATAGAAAACAATGGGCTGAGTAGGGGTAAGGGCCAGGGCCCCAGTGAGAACCATAGCAAGAATATCGCATTGGAGGCCATAGTTTGCAAGTCAGTTCATTTTTACATTTTTAAAAAAATGTTTTTAAGCCTCTCTTCAACTTGGCAGTATTGGTTCACATGGTAGAGACATTCTCCATTGAGGAAAAGGCAAGTGGGCTGCTTCTTACTGGCTAGCAAGTCCAAGGTTCCCCAGTATTGTATAGCCACCAAGATTAAGGAGATGAACTGATTCTGTAGAAGTTACAGGGCCAAGGTTGATTCCTGGATCCTAAGGTTGACCCACCAGCTAAGTCAAATAAGCTTAGATATAGACTGTGATTCAATCTACCCTTGTCCAAACACATAGAAGCCACTGAGACTGCCAAACTGATATTACTCATGAACAGAACAGCCATAGCTCATCTGTTCCTGTGTGTGACTTGCAGTAGAATGTAGAACTCTCCCTGCGTTTCCAGGGTGAGTTGGCAAAGTAGCAGAGTACAAAACAGACACCATGAGAAGATTTGTCTATACACCAGCAGAGCTTGAAGTGGCACTAGTGGTGTTAGCTAGCATTCCTTTTACACTCAGCTCAACAGTTACCTAGCAACAGCCAGGTAGGTTTGGCTTGCTATAAAAGAGACTGTTTGCGCTCTCTCTCTCTCTCTCTCTCTCTCTCTCTCTCTCTCTTTCTCTCTCTCTTTCTCGACACTTTTCTCTCCCTAATCTCTTTTTCTACCCTGCTCTCCTCTCCCCCTGCCCTCTTTCATTTCTGGCCAGCCTCTCTTCTCTTCTCTTCTCTTCTCTTCTCTTCTCTTCTCTTCTCTTCTCTTCTCTTCTCTTCTCTTCTCTTCTCTTCTCTTCTCTTCTCTCTCTCTCTCTCTCTCTCTCTCTCTCTCTCTCTCTCTCTCTCTCTCTCTCCTCCCTTCTCAACTCTCCTTCCCATGCCCTAAATAAACTCTATTCTTCACTATGGCTGGTACCTCAGGGGGAAGAAAGCACCCCTCCCACCTTACCATAGCACCCTCTACAAAACATATCCTGGTCTTTTTATAAAACACAACAAAAGGAGGGTTAAATTCTGGCTAGAAAGCTTCCCCAAATTGAGATATTAGTATAGGCTGATGAAGGGCAGGATTACATCATTGGTTGAGAGGCAGTTGACGTGCATCTTCAAAGAGAAGAGAGGAACCAGTGGTGGTGAGCAAGATGATATGGTTTGAGGGTTACAGAGCGAGGAATTTAGAGTTACACGGTTAGGATGGATAGCCAGCACCAGGGATTATTGCAGTGAAGTGAGAAGAAATCATGAGGTTGTATTAAGGAACTCATTGTTTCTGCCAGAAGTGTAGAGGAGATCGGGATCATGTACAATATTCTCCCAGAAGGCCTACGTAAGAGAGGTCTCACACAGCCTGGATGGCAGGGTGGACATTTTGCTGGAACAGATAAAGAGTTTGGACAGAAAGGGAAGTTAAAATGTTGAGTGGTCTTAGTGTTGGGAGGGTAGAAAAGAGCCCCAAGACCAGTGCAAGGGAAGAAGCCACTCTCAGGAATAGGCAGAGGTGGAAGGGTTTAAGTTTTAGTGGTCCTGTGGACTGATAGAAGTATTTGACAAACAAAGGGATTCCAGCTCATTTGAGTTGTGACAGATGGATCCAGCTTGTAACCCCTTAAAAGTTACATCAATTTTTTAAATTTGATAAAAAGTGATGAAATGTTCATTGATATCAGCGGGACCATGTCTGTTTAAGTTTGTATTGAAATCCTCATTGTAGAGAATGAATGTCTGTCAACATCTCAAACAGACTCATGCCTTTGAGCTGTAGCAAAAATGTTATCGGCATAAACATAAAAATGTTGAAAATGACCAAAGGAAATTTAAATTTTCTGAAGCTGTGACTACAATAATTTTAATTATTTTTAAGATTTTAGTAGCCAATGCTTGTAACTCTCACCAAGAGTAGATTAACTGCTTTTGACACTATTTATTTAAAAAGAAGTTTGATAATAATGTGTTCATTTTTGAGCTTTGAAATTCCAGTATCTTATCATCATTTTTTAAGTATCATTTTCACACACTTTAATTTACTACTTCCTCAGATCCTTGAAACATGCCTAAGTATTCTATTTTTTTTTCTCATCTGGAAACATCCCATCATTTACCATGATGAGACATGGGTGCTTGATGAATAAAAGCAGTCATTTAAAAAATGAGCCTTTTTAAATCATCATCAGTGGATAAAGAAACAGTAAAAAGAACATTCTCAGTCAGTAACAATACCATGGCAGTGCTGAAGTTTTGTTGTTGTTTTGTTTTGTTTTGTTTTGTTTTGTTTTGTTTTTCATAGAAACATGTCTGTGTGTTTACCTAGCTCAGTAGAAAGCCAATCAGCTTCAGGAAAAAGCAAGATCTGAGCTTTATACTTGAAGCCAATTTAGGCTGACAGGTAATTGAACCTCAGCTTTGAAGATTTTTTTTTTTTTTTTTTTTTACTTACAAAACTCAGGTGATCTAAATTTTTATATAATGCTCTCAAATTTATATAATCAGGAAGCAACATGTCCATCTTTTGTACCCAAAATTATTTATAATATAAAGCCAGAATTTGTTAGCTGTAAGCAGACTTTTTAACTTTGGCCAAATGAAAAACCAAAAGATGGTATCTGTCAAAGCACCTCTGTGGTTTCTTCCAAAGGACTGTCATAATTTATTCACTTGATATAAAACAGGAAAATATATTCAGCGTGTATTGAAATGAAAACTAAACTAGTAGGGGGGTGGTCCTCAGACATTAGGAGAGGAATTTTTCTTTCTTTTCTTTCATTCACAAAAGGAGGTGAATGAAAAACAGGAAAATTTAGCCATGATATTTAGCCATGATATTTAGCCATGAGAGCCCCACCCAGTAACAGGGTTGGGCAACTAGACTTATTGAGGAAGAAGTGGCCAATAGTGAACACAGACGGAACAGAGAAAAGGACTTGTAGCTCTAGGCTAATAGGGCTGGTCATCAACAACCATCCCAGAGATCTGAGAAGAATACATTTTACCAGAGTAAGTGGCAAGTATGGACCAAATGGTCTCTAAACCTAGTCACAATAACAGAGACTAACCCACTACTTGGCCAGTTACTCCATGGTAATCTTTATAGTTTTGATGGGGCTAAGGTCTCAAAGAAGCATCAGTCTTCAGCTATCAGGCCGAGAAAATCCTAAGGACCTCCTAGAGGAGGAACTAGGGGAACTGATGTTCCTTGGAGAGGCACAGAGAGGAAGTCAACCCTCCTGTCCACAGTCAAGGCAGGGTCCTGGTAGTGGGCAGTTATTTACCCAGTGACTGGTGTTGCTGCATTGGAAGCAAGGTCAAGATAGAGTCATGCAGTGCCCATCTTTTTTGGAAATGTCCTCACAGCTACTACCAGAAGTTAGTACTCATATCTACCAGAGGATTCCCTTCCATCTTTCCCTGCTACTTTAAATGCCATTATCAGAAGGTCTCTCTGAGGGGTTTGAGGGCCATCATCTAGTCTGTTGTGGATAGCCCTGGAGTTGCTTGTATTTTGATGTTAATTCCACCTTCCCAGGATGTGTTGCAGAAGAAGACTGAATCATGTACACACGTGACTTCTTATGAACCTTCTCCCCATCTTGACTTGTAAAATAAAGGCTAGAGCCAGTGATTGGGCAGTGGAAGGGAAGGTGGAGCTGAAAAGTTTGGGGGAGAAAGAGGAGAAAGAGAAGAGAGGATGAGGAGGAAAAAGGAAGAAGATGGAGGAAGAACTGTATGATCCAGATTCTGGGTGGCTTTAAATAGCCACGGGTTGCTATGAATATCATATAAGAGATGGATAATTACAGGACAATTTGCCTTATCTAGGTGGACAATTTGTATCATTATCAATTGGCTCGAAAATTATTGTGTGGGCATCTTGTGGGTTGAAAATTTATTGATATATAAATCTGACTGGTCAATTATAATCTTCTAGAGTTCTGATTTACAGGGTTAAGGGAGTTTGTGACAACTAGCCACAAGGGGTAAATGGCTGAGGAAGAACAGGTGGCTCAGGAAAATTGGATGTGGGAAGACCACTAGTGGAGTTAGCCTTGAGGCAGCGAGGGAGAGAGTAGCTGGGGCAGAGAGTAGCAGGATATAGCACAGGATGGTACCACTTTTCTTAATATTTTCCGCAACACTAGTCTCTTAATTGTTCTTCTACTATCAGCGGCAGACTGGGAAAGAAAGAGAGAATTGAGGACAAGCACTTCTTTGCGAATTAGTCCTGCTTGATGTCCAGAAGGAAAGTTTCTGTGAGTTGGGTAAGAAACTTGGCAGAACTTTCATCTGGACTCTGGGTAACTTCGCTCCCCAATTTGTTGAAATTTACTTCCTTATGAAAGGCCTTTTGGACTCCAGCCAGGAGACAAGTAATTATTTTATCTCAATCCACCCTCCCAGGAAACTAATTCTCAGTATTAACCTAGTTATTACAGTGGGAGTCCATATGAGAAACTGCCTTGGCCTCCACTGGTTAGAAACCATCCTTGTGGTGAATATCATCTAATGGTCTGGTGGCCACCTAGACCTTCTTTTCCTCGGGTGTAAGAACAGAACAGAGAATTACATAGAGGCTATGCCAGGAGAGGCAATAGTCTGGGTGAGATACTTGAATTCTCTGGTGAAGGTAGAGGAGTCATTGGTGAAAAAATAGAGCCACTTTGTACCTGAGAGAAAGATAAATGTGTGTGGATTATATCACTAGGACCTACCTGAGGGTTTAAAGACAATCTGTGTATGGGAGTGGGTGTGAGCTTCTGGAGGAGGTGAGGTAAACATGGATGATGTTAAGTGAGGGTAAGGAGGTGAGGAGGGCTGAGCAGCACCAGTGGATGATGCTGTGCTGGTGTCCTCATAGGGTAAGGCTGAAAAGGATGAGATAGAGAAGGCAGCTCCAAAAAGGTACTTATGTGAGGAGATACAAGAAGGTAGAACAGAGAGGGGAAAGGAGCAGATGAATAGATGGAATCTAATATGGTAGATGGAGGAAGCCAGTATAAGCAAATGATCTATTCCCGGGGGTAGTGTGGTACAGCAAGAAAGGAACATGCTTTTGGTGACTCCGTTTTCCCTGTGCACTTCAGCACCAAATACTAGCTAGGGTGCAATGAAACTGTCGAACCAGAGCATACCGTGAATACAAAGAAAAGTTTATTTGGAAAATTAAACTTCTGAGCTGTCTCTCAAGGGCAGAGAACAGTGGCCATGGGGAAAAGCTTTAAGGGGACAGGCAGCAGTTGGAGGAGAGGCACAGACAGAACAGACTGGGATTCAGCCTGGGGACTTTGATTTGCTGATAATCAGGAACTATACCATTGACACAAAAAAGGAAAGAAGGTGACTTCTGAAAGGCAGACCCTGCCTTCCCAGATTCCAGAGGAATGTTGACTTTAGCTTTCTATTACCCAATAACAATCCTTCTGCCTACCAGCTCCAAGTCCTTTAGTTGATGACAGTATCACCAGCATTTCCAATTGGGGGTGGGGGCTGTTTTGAACACAGAATGTCTCTGGAAAGCTGCTGTACAACTGTGTTTTGCTAACCTCCTAGGATTCTCTCAATTCAATCTAATGAATAATTGTCCAAGATATATCATGCAATATCCTACCAAACCTATGGTGAATGAAATTTAATTTTGTTTCATTTTAGCACCCCTGGGCTGGAGGAGATACCAAGCCTAGCACCTTCATAGACTCAGTTACTTTCAGCTTGTAAATATTTGTGCTATGGAATTACACCATTTGTGATCTACTATGACCTGTGAAAATTCAAATTTGACTGAAAGAGGTGTAATAGCTAACAGTAAATGACTAAATTTCACATTTGGAAAGAAGCCAGAATCAATTAAATGGACAGATTGGTTTTGACAGCTCCTAGCTCGAATGTCATACAATAAACAACTCTGGCTAATGTGCTTTTTCATGGAAGACCAAGCAGATGATATTTCATGCATTTTAGAATGGATTGAATGAGACTATAAAACAGCACACTAAGACAACTATCAAAATATCCACTCTCTCATTCCACGCAGAACTGAGCAAAGACAGGTGACCCATCACTGTTTATCTCTTTGCCTCCTTCCCAACCACCCACATTTCTAGTCACACCCTGAACCATACATCCAAGATGAAGAAAGTGTCTGAATCCACTTCCTTCAGAAACAGTTGGGAAGAAGGCTCTGTTCACTGCACCTCCTCCTTTATATTCTTGCTCTAAGCATCATCTGGGACTTTATCTCAGATTGTGAGACACATGAGCGACATGCTGCTGTTCTCTCTAGGTTGGTTTCTCTCTGTCATTATATTTTGACATTTTATTTTGTTCATTTTGTGCTCATGTGTATGTGTGCTTCGCACATGTCTAATGCCCCCAGAAGTCAGAAGATGGTGTTAGAAACCCTGGAACTTGATATACAAATGGTTGTGGCCACCATGCCAGTGCTGGAAACTGAACCCAGGTCCTCTGCAAGAGCAACAAGTGAATTTAACAACTGAGCCATCTCTGTAGCCTAGTTTTAGCTTCTTCAAACCATTCCTAAGTGACCAATCAGAATCCAGAAGTTGAGTTGCACCGTTACTGAAATGCCACACCCAAAGGATAGCTATGTGTAGCATCAGAGTTCATAAGGCAACAACATCAGAAGAGGGATTTAGGATCAAGACTAAGCCATGACCATTAAAGAAGCAAAAAGGGCTATAAAGAGCTATATAGTAGGGGAGACAAAGTCTGAGGGGAAAAACTTAGTCCAGGAGAAAGTTTTACTATTGTAAATAATTCTTTTGAGACATGCTTATCTTGGTGCTCCTGGATACATTTAAGGTATTTTCTACTTCATAGAGGATAGGAAAATGAGGCTTGGGAAGTTTTTGTCTTATAAAAAAAATAGACATAATTTTAGTGAGTTGGTTAGCTAAGAGAACTTCTTTATATAAATAATTTTTTAACCAACATAAAAAGAGCAAAAAATTTTAAGCATCATTTTAATTTGCTTTATATTATGGCTAAGCAAAAGACCATTAGTATTTCCTTGTTTGATAATAATATCAAACTCAGACTCCTTAATAGCTTGGTTGGGCGCCAGATGCCTTCAAGTCGGCCTTGTAGGATTTGACATTAATTACCAATGCTGAAGCAAAAACCAAGACCAAAGAAGACAAAATAATTGGGCTGATTTTTTGAAGTGTGTAAATAGGGAGTGTAGAGGACTATCTGTTCCAAATTCAGGAGCTAAATTACAAGACTGGGCTGGACTTCATCTCTACATCTTACCCAGCTAAAATCCCAATCATAGCATCCATTCAGATGAACAGAAAAGTCTTCGTAGAAGGTTGCTTACACAGCCACAGAGATACTGGGGAACATGGAGAAGCTTTTAAGGAAGAGCAAGAACTTGTGTTGAAGCCAAATCCACATCTATACTTCCTTGGAAGTATGCCTGATGGGGAGAGACTATAGTCCTTCTAAGATGTCTCTCATTTGCTATATGACTCAATAAACTTTCATAGAGCTAAAGGCAAGTCCTAGACAATGTGCTCCCTCTATAAAGTCTCAACTCTGCTTTGAGGTGCAAAAGAAGCCAGAGAAAAATTCACAAACAAGTATCATTATGATCACATACATATTTATTTATAACAATACAGTACATAGCAAGACAGATTTGATCCACAGACTATATTTTCTAGGTCTAAATGACTATTTGTGAGACATGTAGATAGAATGCATGTCTGTAAAACAGTATATATGAAGTTATTTTCTTGACATGTGACAAATAAGTCAGGGTTAACAAGTATTTAGCCAACTATTTTGTTTTAATAGCATCTATGAGTTAAATGCATATTTATTAACTCAACAACTTTTGCTTTAGTTCTATCTGCATACCAGCATACATTCCAGACACAAGGATACAACAATGAACTGAGCAAAGTCCTTGCTTGTGTTAAAATAATAGTGAGATGATGAGAAAAGATAACAAGGTGAGGAAAAAATGGGAAAGAAGTAAATTGTTAGCCCATGATTTGTGTTATGTAAAAAATGCTTTCCTTAGGAGGCTACAGCAATACAAATGATAACATGGCCTTGATGTAGGATGCTAAGAGCAATACAAATGATAACATGGCCTCTCTGTGGGATGTTCAGAGCAGACATTTCAGAGGAGTTGGAATTTAGCTGGAGCACGGAGCGCAAATGAACAAAAGGAGACATCTAAGTCAAGGCTATCAGGATAGACAAGGAAAGGTACCCTACGATAGGAAGAACTGGCAAAAGAAGAAAGATGGTGATTCTCAGGTCAGGAATATACACATGCACTCACATGTACACTCACACATACACTCACACATGCACTCACACATGCACTTACACATGCACTCACACACTCACTCACACATACACTCACATATGCACACACTCATACACTCACACATGCACTCACACATGCACTCACATGTACACTCACACATGCACTCACACATGCACTTACACATGCACTCACACACTCACTCACACATACACTCACATATGCACACACTCATACACTCACACATGCACTCACATGTACACTCACACATGCACTTACACATGCACTCACACATACTCTGACACATGTACCCACACATACACTCACACATGCACTCACACATGCACTTACACATACACTCACACACGCACTCACATATGCACTCACACATGCACTCACACATACACTTATACATGCACTCACACATGCACTCACACATGCACTCACATAGCCCTTCAGGTGCTGCACTAGTGCCATATTGAGGGATATGCTCATCAGGAAATTGCTACTTTTGCTGATAAGACGGTCCCCAAACAACTATGGCTGAACAATCCTACAAAGTATCAAAAAACTGTTGAACTGTTTAAATGGACAAATCATGTGATATGTGTATTATAACACAACAAAGCTCTTTTTAAAGGAACAATAAATGTAAGAATTAAGGGACTGATGACTTGACACTGAAATGGGAATCAGAGAAGAATGTAGCTTTTATTAATTCTGACCTAAAATATATTTCATCTCCTTCCAGAAAAGTCAGTGGATACCTAATCTCACCCATCTTTTTTTGCCTCAACTTAGTCCTAAATAATGACTATAGGGAGAGAGTCCACATTGAAAGTGGCTGCTGGGAGAAAATCTGGGCAGGCCTGGAGGGATTTCAGGAGGGAGAAAGCTAGAAGAGACACCAAGACAGAAGCAAGGAGCAATGTAAGTCATCTTTTGCAGAGAGGTAGAACCTGTGAGCTGCTCCTTCTCCACACTGCCACTGTCAGAGTCAGAACAGGCCTCCTGCTGAAAAGGCACATCACAACCTACAGTCCTTTTCTCTAGCCATTTTCTGCAGTCTCCAAAAATATTCCCCAGGAGTTTTCACATTGTCTTAAGAAATGAGAGCTGATCACATAGACTAGAAAAAAATGCAACTAGGAACCCCAGAGATACCCTAGTTTCTCACACTCATCCAAAGCAGCAATGAGTCTCTACAGCCATAGCATGGTGCCCAACACTACACTACAAAGGTGCATTGGTACACAACTGTGGCTCAGTCTTCCACCCCACGTGTGAAGTCACTGGAAATCATTTAGCTTATGCCCCATGAACACCAGGCATCTTTTATTTATGTCTCCTTGCATTTAAGTTTCAGACACTACCTTTAAATAAGTAAACTATTTTGGACCAAGAAGATCAGCAGCTTCCAGGATCAGTCCTAGAATGAAGAATCTTGTCAGAGCAGGAAGGACAATGTTCTCCGTCATAGTTTATCTGAATACTTTAAGTTGAGGAAACTTGAAATGACTCAGAAAGACAAGCAAAACTCAGTACCCTAGAAAGAAGGCAGCAAAGGTGCACGAGCTGTTTATTTCCCCTGAAAGGAAATAAATAGCTTGTCTGGATCCAAATAAAAGATTGTCATGTTACCTTGCACTGCCAAGTCTCTGTCAATCATGGATGTGCCTCGTGGAACTAAATTAACAACAACTCACGCAATATATATGGGTGTGATATATTAATCTGTTTGTTTTCCACTTAATCCTGACAAGAATTCAACAGGCAAGAACACTCCAATTATTTAATTTCAAATATGAGTAATGAAAAAGAGAAAGATGGTAAAAGAGAATAGAAAGAGGAATATATAGCATTAATAGTAGAGGAGGTGCCTAGTCTTACTACAACTTGACATGCCATGGATAGTTAATATTCATGAAAGGCCTGATGTTTTCTGAAGAGAAACAGAGGAAGAGCAGTGTGGGCATGGGGTGGGACAAAGTAGGGGAATGGTGAAGGGAATGACTGGGAGGACGGAGGAGAAACTCATGTTGAGATACAAAATAGGTAGATAGATGAGAGAGAGAGAGAGAGAGAGACAGAGAGAGAGACAGAGAGAGAGAGAGAGAGACAGACAGACAGACAGACAGATGATGGAATTAATTGGTTTATAAAGTGATAGCAGTAGGCTCTTCTCTAAGATTCACAGCCTCACTAGCACTGGACGGTTAGTTAGGTTCCTAGTAATTGTGAACATTTCCCTCCTATTGAGTACGCCTAAATTCAATTGGATAGCTGTTGGTTACCATCAAGACAGGAATGCCACTATTGCCACTTTACAGATGCTTGCTATATTGGCTATTGTTATGGTTCATGGGCATCTCAGATAGCACTATTAAATGTTTGACTCCTTCGTCAGCCTGCATAGTGATTTCTGTTACTATGAAAAGTAGACCACAGGAAACAGGTTTTCAGGTTGTGTATAGCTCAAATCCCCTAAGTCCTGTGTCTAAGTGTGACGTGTCTTCAGCAACAGGAAGTTACCCTCAATTTCTGGAATGTAAGCAAGGGCAGCAACAATCGCCTGTATTGTTTTGGGAACCCTTCCACCTTCCATCCCTTCCTGTATCCACCTCCCACTCCAACTCCACACCAAAAGGCCTAACTCCAGATCGGTGACTTACAAGCCATCTATGTCACTACCCTTCTCCCAACTCTTCATCTGCTTGCAGCCATCTCCACATCCACTGCCGTAGCTGTGGTACTGACTTCGCCTGGCTTGGTCACATCAAGCAGCTCAAGTGTCAGCTTTGCTTGGCCTAGCATTGGTGATGTAGAGTGTATACTACTGCAATCTAAGGCAAGTCGCAGTCTCACACCAGACACTTAAGCAAAGTCAAAAACAATATGAAAAGTCAAGAGGACATGTCTCCTACCAGTCCTGTAGGAATGTTATCTAATGAGAACTACCCAGATGACCCTCAGGACACAGAATTTAAAGGAACAGTTATAAATCTTATCAAAGAATTTGAACACCCCATCAGACTTCAGGAGCATCGTCACAAGCTCCAGTGTGACACCCAGGACAATACAAATACAACACTGTACAAAATGGCTAAGACAAATCAGGACTTGAAAACTGAATTCAGGAAACAGAAAAAAAATGGAATAAAAGTCAAGCTCAAATAAAGATAGGATTTGTTTTTTTAATAAAAATGAATGCATTCTATCTCTACTCCAAGAGATCCTTGTCGTTAAGACTAGCATGCTCAACTCTGTGTTACATTACTGAGGGGCACAGTTATTCCCAGTGCACAAACAGTATGACCCTTGACTGCCATTTTGTTTTCATCTGACTCACTATTCCATATGCTGCCTAATAAGAATTCACTGAGTGCCTACTGGGGGCAGAGTGCATGGACAGGTATTACTTGCTCTATGTCACCTCTGCTTTGGGTATCCTCACTATAGAGGGCTGCTGTCTGGCTAGTTCAGGCTTGAATTGGCTTGCTGCACCCAAAAGAGAAAGGAAACACATCTGTGGATCACAAACTGTGTCAGGCTTTGTGCTCAGGACTACCTTGCTCATGCAATGCTTGCTGTGACACTATGACAGACACTTTCAAAACTTAGCTCCTGAAAGCAGAAACACCATCAAAGGAAATTATAGCAAATAAACTTTCCACACTATTTCATATGACTAAATAAATATTAATAACACAAAACCAGAAACTGGTAAAATCGCTGGACTTTTCTAGATCTATGCTATGCATAATGATGCTTCCTCTACCCACCCCATGGAGAATGATCAGTTATCAATTATTAACTAAGGAAAGATAAATTGGGCAAAATTCAAATCATATTTAAAATATTTTGACATTTTACGATCTCCCTGGATGCTTCGCCAAGTTTGTAAATCCCAGTTCAACAGAAAAACTGTGTGAAATTTATGGGAAATAAGATTCATATGTGTCCTGCTTGTTAATTTAGAAATAAAAAAATAATCTTTTCAAGAGTCTTGCTTGTGAAAGTCTTTTGAGGGTATGCCATGAATCCCCACCTCCAGTTTGAAACAGTAAAGAAATACTTTTTGACATTAAGATTCTCAAGAAATAGGAAATCACATCTGCCACATGCCATCTTCCAGAGGCTCCAACTGCTGACCCAAAACTGGTAACTTATGTCTTTTTGAATCAGGTTCAAAAATGGAACATTTCCTATATTAAAAATAAATGAAAAAGGTAAGTTGGAGTTCTGCAGGAGAGAAAGAAGGGGGACAAATGGACAGACACTGCCCACCCCACCCCCAGACTACATTGTTTACACTGGAATTCCTGAGACTCTGGAAAGCACCCTGTAGTACCTGGTGGGCAAGGGAGATTGGCTAGAATGTCAGAGCTCAGACATTGCTCTAACTCTGCTCTTCTTGCTTGGAGCACATATCCTTGGTCATGTCCTCATAGCGTTGAACTTCCTCTTGTCCTTGTGACAGTTTCCTCTCCACATCCCTTATAAAGGCTTTGATTGAATTCTTGTGTGAAAGGCCATCACTGTTTTCATGCACTTCCCCATCCAGGGAGCCCTGGCTCCTTACAAGTAACCCTGGCTTCTCCTGTCTGTCATTCTGTCTGAAGACACCCCCACCAAAGCTCTGTGTGAAGGGCCTTGTTCATAAATCTGGAAGGGTGTTATCATTAGCTCTGAGCATGCGCCTGTGTCTCAGTTCTAATGTATCTGGACATTTTGCTTGGTTGGTTGGTTGGTTGGTTTTGTCTAATTGAACTTTCAAAGTATGAGGCATTGCACTGAGACTTGGGAAGCCCAATGTAACTGAAATTTATTGTATTCTCACCTGGTATGAATTTAGTTCTTAACTAAAGTTCTTTTCTCTCCTTACAGAGAGACATGTATTTACCTGTTTGTAATCCCTGCCTCCCTCTTGACAACTGTTGTGACTATCCTGCAAAGAGAATGTGGATTGGTCATGTAACTTGCTTTGGCACATGGAACTATTGACAGGCGTTATTTCCTTCTTTGTTGATACTAATTACACAACGTATAAAGGTCTCACTGCTAAGTTTTATACACAGTATTTCATTTATTCTTCACATCTCAACGACACGAATCACTATTATTCCATTTTGTCTTACTATCAAAGCACAGACCGGTTAAGAAAAGCACCCCAAATCACAAGGCTATAAGCAATGAAGCCTCTTACTGGAAAAAACCTACGCAATCCACATTTCAAGTGTATAAAATGACCCTACACCCCACCCCACGACTTAAAAGAGTTTGATTAAACCACATTATTCATTGACAATTCACCTTCCTGCCCCGGGTCAACTTTGTCTATTTAAAGAAGCGCCTGGGATTCAGGAGACCACAGGTAACCAACTCCTATTCACTGTTCTTACATAAATAAATCCCAGGATGCCTTCCCAGAAGACCAGTCCAAAGCAGAAGAGTAAGGTGCAACCCACATTCACGTCCACCATGTGTGAGTGGTCTGTACTTGGCTTTTTCTCTACTTTTATTGGGTCTCAGGAAAGCCAACATTCAAAGGTCCTTTGCTTGGAAACCTCTCTCTCTTCCCGTGTCCATGTCGTCTTCTGTGGCTCACGCTTATATTTTTCTCTTGCCGGTCTTACAAGTCAGTGTGTTCTTTTGGCTTTCACCCCCTCAGAATCCCTCAAATGTTCCTGGAGGCTTTTTATAGTTCTGTCTTCACAGGATACAATGAAAGACATATTTCACTTAGGAGGATCTGACATGATCGCTGGAAAGAAATCTGACCTTTCTGTGATTGCTTAACTGAAAGAATGACAACAGGAGACAGCAAGGCAGCTGTTGTAGAAAATACAGGGACGTGCGGTGAGTCTTCACAGGGGTCCTCATGATGTGCAGAGGTTGCTGCTTTTAGTTTATATGTTAATCTTTTAATACATTTTTGCCAGCCTCTTAAATATGGTCTAATCACGATGTTATGATACATAAAAATGTTATAGCTTGCTTGCTCATTCAATACTATGATGTAAACATTTTTTTCAAATCTATAAAAATTATTATTAGAATTAGTAATTGCCAAAACACATCAAGGGTGATTGGTTTTCTAAAATTACCCTACAAATATACAGAGACCCCCATATAAGACAAGGCCCCATCTTGGAAATTCATGTTCCATATTAGCTCATTAAAATATATGGAAAGCTGGATGTTAAAGAAACCTGACTCATGGTGACTTAGAGGGCCTTGTTTTCTTGGTATTCTTCATTTCTTCTGGATCTTATACTCTTTTCTGCCTTCTCTTTTACGGAGTTCTCTGAGCTCTAAAGGAGAGACTTGATGGTGACATCCTACTTAGAGCTGAGTCTTCCAAGGTCTCTCACTCCCTGCATAACATTTGAATATGGGTCTCTGTATTTGGTACCATCTGCTGAAGGAAGAAGCATTTCTAATGATAGCTGAACAAGGCACTGATCTAAGAATAGCAGAATATCATTAAGATTCATTTTATCACTGCATCTGTTAGACCAGTATTTCTTGCTTTTACATAGGTCCTTGGGCTCTCTGGTTTTAGGTTCTTGGTCATCCAAGCAGTGTCAGGTGTGGATACCATCTCATGGAGTAGGCCTTGAGTCAAATCAGTTATTGGTTGGTTGGTTATGCCCACAAGCTCTGTGTCATTATTGCCCTAGCATATTTTGTAGGCAGTACACTATTATATATAAAGGGTTTGTGGCTAGTTTGTTGTTTAAGTTTCTCTTCCAAAAGTATTCAAAGTATGTTCCTATAACAAGGATGCTGAAACATAAGGTTGGAAGCTCTATGTAGTCACTGGCTCAACATCTCCATCCTCAATGTGTTGCACAGGTATTGGCTCCAGTAATGGGGCCTTGCTGTCAGTTTGTGGAAAGCAACTTATAATCTTGGAAACAGGCTAGGTTACTTGGAAATTCCCATAGAGTCCATCTGGCTAACAACAAATGTGAGAAAAGTTCATATGAATTCAAAGACTGAAGCATCATGCACAGGGCCTGCAAGGTTCTGCACCAGCTCCCCTGACTATACATTATGGATTTAGTGTTTATATGGAATTCCTGAGTGTGTTAATGAGTGGATCTCTCATTCTTGTGCCTCTTCTTGAGCTCTTTTCCTTTTGTTGATTTGTCTTGTTCAACTTTGTTTTTATTGTTTTTGTTTTATTTTATTATATTTTTGATATATTATATGTTAATATATTATGTATATTAATACATATTAATGAATAAAAATCTAGCACTAGGGTAAAGGTTAAGAACTGAACTGTCACTTATTTCTGCTAGGAGAGGAAAAGTCAATTTTCTCTAACAGAATAATACTGGGCATATCAACTAGTCCAGGACAGTCTTTATATTCAGGAGTTGTTGACCAACATATAATGGACTATACAGTTATGTGTGTGTGAGTGAGAGAGAGTGTGTGTATATGTGCATGGTTTCATTTGATTACAGCTTAGTGTTTATTTTGGTGGGGTGGATATTTTATTTTATTGGTTTGGTGGGGAAGTTGTTGTATTGGGTTTTTTTTTTTTTAAGAAGGAATGTAAAGTTGTATGAGTAGGGAAAGGGAGAACATTTGGAAGAACTTGGGGAAATGAGGAGATTATGTTAAAGTATATTTAAATTTAAATTTTTAAATAATAAAAAATAAAAACAAAGAATTCCAGGCAGGCCTAGAAAACATAAACTCAGGACTCTGGACTTTCTCTTTGTTTGCCTTTGCTTTCCTTCATATTTGCTTTATCTTCAGACATTATCTGTGTTACCTAAGCTTGTCTGGAATTCATGATCTCCCTGGGTCAATCTCCCAAGTACTGGGATTATAGGTGTTTATCATCATAGGCATATATCATCACAGGCATGTATCATCACAGGCATGTATCATCACAGGCACGTATCATGACATCTAGATTGTCCATGGACTTACTCACTTTTTGCCAAGGCTTTAGAGCATGCATCCCACATCTGAAGAAACAGCATCAACAAGCCACAGACCTAACATTTCCTGGGCAATGGCCCTAACATTGCCTACTGATGCTCTCAGGCTTTGTAATCAGTGGCCCTTAAGGCTCTCACTTGTAATATGTTTGGACATAACTCAGGATTCTGTAAGCAAGAAATCTAGTTGAAGTGAAAGAAAGGAAGAAAGAGAGGGAGAGAGAGAGAGAGAGAGAGAGAGAGAAAGAGAGAGAGAGGAAGGAAGGAAGGAAGGAAGGAAGGAAGGAAGGAAGGAAGGAAGGAAGGAAGGAAGAAAGAGAGGGATATAGTTACTTAATTCAAGTTCTTAAAAATTTTACTTCCCACTAGGCAGCCACATCTTACCAGGCAGGAAGACCCTCATTACAAAGCTAATCAGTGTATATTATTGTCCCCATTATACAGGTGGGAAGACTGAAACTGAAAGAGAGGTGAGTATAGGATACAGCTAGTGAATGAACTCAAGCATCATAAGACCACAGTCTTTACATAGTATCATCTCTGCCTTCTCACTACACCCAGCTACAGACATAAGAGCTTTCAGGCTGAACTTGAAATAAAAGGCTTCACTTTGTAGCACTAATCTCTTCTCTTTAATTATCTCCTAGCACAGCACTGCTCTTCATCCTTATCATTTTGCAGCAGCATCCTCCGAACAAGCTGCATAGTCTGGGAATATTTAAATCGCCAACTATTTCATCCATTGCATACACTAATATCACTTCACTTAATGTATAGAGTTCAGCTCATTTCTTGGGGAGATTAGAGGTGAAGGGAATGCAAACCTGACATTTGTTTTAATAAGGACTATTGAGTCACAGATCCCAGGTATCTTCCCACTACAGGAGCAAACTTGGACATGACTGGCAAGCTCAGTGGGCTTTTTGAGGGAAAGACAAAGAAAAGAAAATTAGGATCTTTGAACTATTCCAAGTCCATGATGTTGCCTCGCTTTTGAAAGCTGTGTGGGTGGGGACACCGAGCATCAGTCACCAAGGTCTTTCTGACATCATGAGTTCACTCACAGGTCAGGGTGTTATATCCAACTATCACTTCCAAAAGCAGTGCCCCAGATACAACCCTCACCAAGGGGAAGATTGTTCCAAATTGGCTGCTAAAAGCATGGCCATGATAAGAATACAATGCGTGCCTAGATAGCACTGGCTTTTCTCTGCTATTATGTAACAATTACTAATAGCCCTCCTTTCAGTCTCAAGGTTATTTGGATTCAGAATGATATGTCATAAAAAGCACTCAGATTCAATGACTGATTTTTGAGTCAGCAGTAAAAACAATGGCAGAAATCTAGGAGGGTGTGGGGAGTGTGGATATCATTTCATAAAGACTGGGTCAGGGGAGCTGCTACATTCAAGGGCAATAGTTAATTTAAAGAACCTTCTCTTGCCTAAGAAGAACCAGGTAAGCAACAAAAAAGTGGTGAGTTTGTCTGGAAAGGGGGAGGGGCAGAGGAAGCAAAGGAAAGATGGAGAAGCAATTACCTCCCATCTGGTAGGAATGGGGCATATGAAAGAGGGGAAGACAGAAGCTTGTAAGGAATAGCAACATTGGACAAAGTTCTATAAGGTGTAGGAACCTGAGTTAAACCACAGAAGGAACCCTGCAAAGATGAAGAAAATCAGGATGAGTCCCATGCCCCTTGGCTTGAAAGCATCAGAATGACATGAAGAGAAGCCAGGCAGGGATTAAGGCCTCAAACAAAGCAGTGGGCAGAATCAGAAGACTCAGGCACATGCTTGGGAAGCATTAGCGTTAGAGCATAGGTCAGGGCAGTGCTGCGCAGAGGTTCATGTAAGAATCACAAATTGGAAAAAAAGTTAAAGGAAATGAGAAGGCATGGGCAGAAATGCAGGCACATACCAAAAACCTAAACTCAGACATCAGGCTAGAGGCCCCCTGTGTGAAGAGGAGAGCAGAAGGGAGCCCAGAAGTAACTCTGGTTATTCGCTAAATGAGTTTGCTATAATCTTAAGAAAGGCTAGCAGTCAGGATTTAACTTTATTCATTTCACTTGCTTTGAGGGTATTTTTTGTTATTGCTTTAGTGAAAGAAAAAACCTTTAAAGATCCTGCATATTAAATTGCTGTTTGAGATTTAGCTTAGATCCCTTCTCCCCAGCATCTTAATGAACACACATTTCAAGGCAACCTATAACAATGGAGCTATAATTCCTTGCCTCCTGTTTCATCCCAGGGAAGACATCCATCCACATGACAGAACCCAACATTATTGCAGCTGCTGCTATGTTTAGGAGCTGGCGTGCTTATGGAGACATTTGCTGTATGAGATAATCCAGATAGCTCTTCCATGGGCCCTCTATACCTCTCAGGCAGTTACTTTCATCTTGAATTACATTCTAGAAAACTATTTATGATGCTAATCTTCACTGTCAACTTGACACACTGGGAATGGGAAACTCATTTGAGAAATTGCCTCTATTGGATTGGCATGTGGGCATGCCTGTGGTGCATTTTCTTAATCCCTGGGTTAATGTGGGGGGCCCAACCCACAACAGATGGTGCCACTCCTGGGAAGAATGCATAAGAAGATTGGTGGAGCATAAGCAGAGAAAAGCAAGAGAGAAATCAATACTCTTCCATTGGTTTGTTTCAGCTCCTGCCTCCTGTTCATGTTGGAGTTCTTGTTCTCACTTCCCTCAGTGAGTAAGCCTAGACGAGTAAGCCAAATAAACCCTTTCCCTCTCCAGTTGGTTTTGGTCAGAGTGGTTTATCACAGCAATAGAAAATCTAACTAGAATACTACCTCTTGATCTTTCACTCACCTGAACAGTGAGACACAATTTAATGAAAATAATCACATTTATAAACTCTGTGCCATCAAAGGTAAAAGTTATATCATTAATAAATTGGCACTATGGCAGTCCCTTCAGCCCCCATGAAGCCGATTCACATCTTGATGTATTAAGACCAACCACAAGCTCCCAGACTAACAATATCAGTTTCTATGCCATCTCAAACCTAGGAAAGAAGAGTCTGATGTTTGAAATTTTCATGACAGTCTCCAGAGGTGGGCCTGGAAAACCAAAACCAGCATAAGCACTTTCTCAGCCTGAAGACTCACCTCTGAGTCTAAAACTATATCCTGCTAAGAAATGCAAGCTACATTTAATGTTAATGCTGAGCTGCCAATCATCTCAACCCTCCAGGGCTCAGTGAAACCACCCACCTGGACCACTCCCTGAGTAGGAGGAATGGTTTATTTGGGGGAACTCGAAACACTAAGGCTATCTAGGGATGGAGGACCAAAAAAATAGCACAAGGTAGGAAGGGGTTTTGGAGTTTTTTTTGTTTTTTGTTGTTGTTGTTGTTTGGTTTGGTTTGGTATGGTTTTTGGGGTGTTTTGTTTTGTTTGTTTTTCGAGACAGGGTTTCTCTGTATAGCCCTGGCTGTCCTGGAACTCACTTTGTAGACCAGGCTAGCCTCGAACTCAGAAATCTGCCTGTCTCTGCCTCCCGAGGGCTGGGATTAAAAGCATGCGCCACCATGAGTTTTAAGGGTGTGGGATGCTGTGGGAGGGAATCTGTAAACTGGAATGCCCTGGGAGTTGGAGTATTGGGAAGTAGAATGGGACTTTGACTTGTTACAGGTTAGTTTGAGTTAAGAGGGAGCTAGATGTCCCATTGCCAGAGATAGTTGGCTGTAACCGTGAATAAGGGAAGTAATGGCTTTTTTTAATGACAAACATAAAGCCACTTTCACAAGGTTTCTGAGAATGATGATTTTCGGTTAATCTTCTAGCAATCCTTCACTTTACATAGTCAGAGTCCAGCCTGATCAGAGCCCAGACTGTCATTTACAACATTGTCAGAGGGACTGCCATTTTGAGGGTCAGCTTTGGAAACTACAAAGATGACTTCCATTTATTGAAGTCATTTGACATATGACATTCAACTTAGTTTTCTTCTCTGACTTGGCCACTAAGTTACATGTTGCTTCTGCTACCACAGCCAACTAGCTTAACCTGACAAGAGAAGAGAGACCCAAGGTTTGGCAATCTGGGTGGCAGAAGCCATGCCGTTGGTCCCATAGCCAATGTCAAGCTAACCAGAGCTAAGCACTGTGAGTCTCGCTACCTTCCCGCCGGCAGGAACACACGCGAACACCAGATTCAGAGTCCTTCTACAGCATGCTCTTAATTGAAGCCTTGAAAGAGGAAGACCCAGAGCCCGGAAAAGCCTCGGCTTATATAGCCAAGGAGGAGGCATGTCTTAACCGGATTGGCTGCTGGGCCATCACTCATATTAAGCCCCCTCCCCTTTCGGTTTGTTTACTCGCTCTATACGGAGGGGGGAGGGGTGGTAACAGGATGTCGGCGCCATCTTAGAATGGCGACTGAGCTGACTCGGGCATGGCCCTCTACAAAGCACAGCCACTGCCTTCGGTCTCCAGTCCAGTTCCTGAAGTCCAGTCCTTCAGGTTTCACGGTCCTCTGCCTTCTCTTTCTGAACCTTCTAGATACCTTCCCACAGACTTCCCACTGCATCTGAGACTTTTACACCCATGTGTGTGCTGCTTCTGGGGACTCCCAACACAGTAGAGAGCCCAAGAGGAACAAGGGGTTTAGTTTGAGCCCCTACTGTGCATGTCAAGATCTGTGAAGAGATAACAAATAGAAATGCAAAAACAATACTTGCATATTTGGGAAATCAATGACTGGAACATGGTCTTCTTCTAGCCTACCTAAGTTCTTCATTTTGTCCTGTGACATAACCTCAGATGTTGGGTATCCTCAAGTTTCTTCCCCCTTGCTACTCCCAAGAAGCTACCATGCAGTTTCTCTGACAATGTACGAGGAGAGTGTCCATGAGCAGTTCCACCTGGAGTTGAACAGGCTGTCACATGGGTTGTTTCATTGCTGGTCACAACCAGGAACAGCTGGAACAGCAGGAGTAGAGTGGTGTATTTTTCCATATTTTTCCATCATGCTGGTCCCTGTCTGTATTTGCCAGCTCCTGCTGTGACACTTGAATTCCTCTCAAATAACTTTGAATTCCCCAGCTCCCCTCCTGGAAAACCTGTTCTCACCTCAACCCTGATTGCAAGAACTGCACTCCAAGCTTCTCTCCAGGCATTTACATACATACCAGAGAAGGGAATGTAGTGAAGTCTATAGGAGGCATGAACAGTCAAATAGCAGATAGTAGTAAGAGTCAAGAAAAAGCAGTCGGAGATAGAAAGAGGGATACAGGTAGGACGGGAGGGAAAATACAGGGGAAAAGTAAGTTTTTTGGTTTGGGTTTGTTTCGGTTTGTCTTGGTTTTAGGTATTGGTATGTGAGACTCTTATAGCCCCTCATTCAAACGTGGCTTCCTTTTTGCTTCAATTTCCCCTCCTGTGAGAATCCAGCCCCTCTCCTTTCTGATTTCCTACAACACTGAGCTAATGACTAGAGGACAATGGCCAGGGGCAGTGAAAAGAGAGTGAGGAGAGCAAAGGCAGCTCATAGCCAGCCTGGAGGATAGACTACTTGGGGTAAACTAGGTTCCATCAAAACAGCTCCATGTGTGAAAGATAATGTTTCCTCATTAGTGGCCTTTGTCTGTGATAATTAAGCTTCCACAGTCAACTGCAGATAACCGCCCCTCATTTGACACCACTGCTTCAGTTCAGTGGAGATTGGAATGTGGAGGGAAGGAGGAAGAAAGTCTTTGTATGTAACTTTAGTCACAGGATACATTGGGAGATCAAGCTGGAACTAAGCTTCCCCCATTGGGTAGCTAGCTGTCAGGGTGCTAGGTGACACAGACTGCTGGGAGAGAACTCTCCTCAACAGTGTCACCTAGCTGTGAACCTTATGAATTACAATGATGGCCAGCTTAGCCAGCTGTGCTCATTGGTATAACAGAGGCATGAATGTTGGGGGTTTGATTTGGGAAAGTGTAAACCAGCCACTTTCTCCTTGAATTTAAGGTCCACTGCCCAGAAAGAACCGGTGCCTTTCTAAGAGCCCATGGCTGGGGAGGTCCTGGTTTCTAAGAAAGAATTTGCAACTATTGTTATGCTAAACAGTGGTCTATATTGTATTATTACTACATTGTCTAAAACTAAGCTGGCCTCTATGGCCTTTCATTCCCTTTACCTGACTTCCAAGGCCCAGGGAGTACCATGGAAAAGAAGTCAGGAAGAAAGTAACAGCCAGTGTTTGGGGAGAAGTTATAAGACAGTGTCTTCTAGACATGACAGGGCCGATACCCTCATGAACTTACCAACGTACCCAGCTGTGGTTACCTACACAAGACAAGCACAAGAAGGGGCGGGGCGGTATTTCATAAGAAAGAGGAAAGAGCTCATGAACTTCACTGTACCCTGAGGGACTATTAATATCTCACAGTGGCTTTAGAAGGCTTGTCACTTTCTTCTTTGTTGTAGCTGATAAGTTGGCCACTTATTAAGTTATTAAGTTACCTCCTTCCCACACTCAGACAGGCAACAGGATGCAAACTCAGTGGCATGGAAGTAGGTAGAGAACATGCTGGAAAGAAAATTTTCCAAAATTGGTGTGATAAGACAGCAGTATTCAGGGTGAAAGGAAAGAAAATCCATTACACTAATGCATTAAACTGTCAAAGAACAAAAAGTAAATTGATTAATTAAAAAATATTGTGCTTATGAATGACAATAAACTTAATCATAAACCTGTTGAGAGCTATGATGGACCACATTTATGCATACACTATTAAGTTCCCAATTTCTCTTGTGGTCCTTGAAGGCTTTAACATGGAAACCAGAAAGTGTTAAACTCTAGTCATCAAGGGAACACTTGGCAGAACAAGGAAAGATCAATGACACCTGTAGCCCACTATGTATGCACAAACCATGAAGGACAACCTGTGACCCGAGCTGCTCAGGAGCCTAAAGCAAGATGATCATAATTTTAATATCTACTATGTTAGTCTGGGTTCTCTAGAATAATAGAATTTATAGAATGGCTCTCTATATAGAAAGGGGATTTATTAAAATGATTTACAGTCTAATAAATAATAATAATAGTTATTTTAACATTATAATAATATTATTATAATCCAACAATGGCTAGCTATGCGTGGAAAGTCCAAGAATCCAGCAGTTTCTCAGCCCACAAAGCTGCTCTTTAGTATATTTTGGAGTCCCTAAGAAGTAGACTTTAATGACAGTGAAGGAATGGACTTGATAACGAGGCAAGGGCAAGCAGGCAAATAGCAAATGTTGTCTTTTTCCATGTCCTTATGTAGACTTCCAGCAGAAGGGCTAGCTCAGATTAAAGGCATGTAAGTTCTTGCCTTAAGGTCTGGATTACATATGGATATATCTACTTCAAATTAAGTGAAAATCCCTCATGGGTATGTCCTTGATTTTTTGCATTTTAGCTAATTTCAGACATAGTCAAGTTGATAGCCAAGAATAGCCATCACACCAACCTATAACTTGGGGAGGGCCTAAGTTTATATTATTATAAAATAAACAAATAAATAAAAAGTGCTAGCAACACAGCTCAGTGGCAGAACACTTGGTAAGCACATTATGACATTGTTCAGATGGGGTTGGTATATTCCTGGGCTCTGACTTCAAACCAAAGTATAAGAATAAAGCTCTCATTTACTTCTGACGTGTACTTGGGGAATTTGGGTTCCAGCTAAGCCCACATTTATTCTCCTCTCAATCTGTGAGCTTGTTCTGCTTGTGCTTGCTGACTTAGTTCTGTGTGGAGTGCAGCCTTTCTTCTCCGCTGGAGCATTCTGTTGTGTGAAGGCTGCTGATGCAATGCCTGGCTGAGTTGCACTTTAAGCTACTGCTACAGAGATTTTCTCTCTACTCACATTTCAACTTTGAGTCCTGACCTCTTATCATAATTTTATATACCTTCCTTTACTACAGATGTGGTTTTTTTCTTTAATTTTCAGGGTACAACCCAGAGGTGTTATGTAAATAAAAGTCTTTACTCTCTTTCCCTTCTTATTTAATCAGCCCATTTCATTCTCATAAGGTTTTAAAAAGCTCTATTCTACACAAAAATCTTAGCTAGTTAGAGACAAGATCAACTGCCTTAGAGAATAAAAGTACTTTTGTCAGTACAGTACAGAAATGGAAGTCCACAGTGTGGGTAGAGCTTAAACTGCAAACATTTATTGCTCATAGTTATAGCTACTGAGTAGTCCACGGTAAAGCCTCTGTGGATCCAGTGTTTGGTGAGGACCACATCCCGCATCATATAGAACTATCTCCCTGCTTCCATGGCCAAAGGAACTTGTGTCTTTCATTCCTCTTCTTACAAGGTCACTAGTCCTGGCTTTTGACAGTTGTATGAGGCTTCCACCTGTGACCTAACTGCCTGCCTGTCCCAGAAGGGGAGGAATATGCATTCAGTCCTTGGCAGCCAAATGCTTTTCCCTTGGGTCAGAGCAGTGGTTTGCTGTGACTGAGATCCTCCGACTTCCAGGGCTTTACTGTTTACTGTTGCTTGTTTAACGTTGGAGTCCCCTGACACACTTTACAAACTTCTCCCCGTGGCTCTTTGACATTCCTGTCATCTCGCATATCAGATACTGCGATGCTATTTTACACTGTCAATATTTCCTTGTCCAGAATTTATATTATATAAGTTCTTACCTGTCTACTGCTTTTCCACTACTTTCTGCATTTTTCTGTCCATTTTTCTGAAAGACTCCTTTCAGTAGTATTTTTAATGTATTTTGTTGGAAATAAAATATCTCAGATTTATTTTGGTGAAACTATTATTTTTGCTTATTTATAGTAATATGTGTGCTGTTTCTAGGCTCCTGGGCTAGCACTTATTCTCTCCTCCAGCAGTATGAAACTCATGTCTCACTGCCCCTTGGGTGGCACTGTCTACACTGAGAAACTGACTCTTCATTCACCTTAGCCTTGCTCCTTCGAGGTGACCTGTCTTCTCGCCTTTGCCTGGTGCTTAGAAAGTCGGCAGTGACTTACATATGGGGCATGCTTGCTCCATTCCATTGCTTCAAGTTCAGAATTTGCCATGCTTCTTAGACCTATAAATAAGCCTTTTCTTCAGGTTCAGACCATTCCCATTACAATGTTCAAATGCTGTTTGAGGTTCTTCGTCTCCTCACTCCTCTGCTACACCAATCACAGGTGATGCATTTTGGCCAATCCCCTACTTGCTTTGTCCTTCATTTCCAAACTTTTGTATCCTGCTTTGTCTACAATTCCTTGACCAGATACTCTGGCTTACCTACCCTCGTGTGGTCATTGATCCTTCTTCCCACCTGTGAGATGAGCCATTGCAGATACGGAATCTCATAGCCAATTATTTCTGTTTAATCGTATTGTGTTCTAGCAATTTCCAGATCTCTAGTAAATCTCTCAAAGTTTTCTTCCATTAAAAAAAAAAAGTTCCATAGAAAGTTCATTCTTCCCTTTTCCAGTGAGAAAATGAGGCAGCTGATCAGATCAGCCCCCCCAGCCAGGAGCTGGTCAGTACTGCCTCCTTTGCACATGGTATGCCAGTTATTGCCCCTGGTTTCTCCTTGTTTGGGGAGTAAAACTTTTCTACAGCTTGGTTTTGTAAACTTGACACAATCCCAGACTATCTGGCAAGAGAAAATCTCAACCAAGGAACTGCCTCCATCAGATTGGCCTGTGAGTATGTCTGTGGGGCATTTTCTTGATTGCTGGTTAACGTGGGAGGGCCCAGCTCTTAGTGGGCTTTCCTGTCCCAGGGCAGGTGGATCTGGGCTGGATAAGAAAGGCAGCTGAGCAAGGCAGAAAGCATGCTCCTTGCCAGTGTCTGCTACATTTCCTGCCTCCAGGGTCCTGACTTGAATAGATGTCCCTTATTAATAGACTGTGATCTGGAAGGACAAGCCACAGAAACACCTTCCTCTCCCCAAGTAGCTTTTGGTCAGTGTTTCCTCGAAGCAACAGAGAAGTGAAGATGTGAGTTGAACCCCTGTGTCACCCAGGAAAGTTCTAGATTTCAAGGCCTATTCTACTTTTTCAGCATACCATGATGACAGAAATGCTGCTTGAATGTTTTTTTTTCTTAGACTTTAAACCCATTACTCTGTAGGTAGAACTTCAGAGCTTTGCAAATTGCTTTAGAGGAAAACTGAACTGTCTTCTAAACTCCCAGGTTTCTAAGCTGTCGTTCAAGTAGCTCCGTATAATCACAAACAAATACCCACCCACCCACACATACATACACATATACATACTACATACACAAACATAAACATACACACACACATACACAGATACACACACACACACACACACACACACACACACACATTTCTCCTTCTATCTAAGCTAGGCTGGATTCTCTTTCTTGCCCATAGTGGTTAAAAAACCACAGGGAAAAAACATCAGGCTGTTTTTAGCTCTTTTCTCTGGCCACTCCACAGTCTCCTCTTCTTCCTCCTTCTCTTTCCCCTCCTCCTCTCCTCTTCCCCCTCCTATTCCTTCTCCCTCTCCTCTTCCTCCCCCCCTCCTCCTCCCCTTCCCCCCTTCTCTTCCCCCTCCTCCTCCCCTACCCCTTCTCCCCTTCCCCTCTCCTCCTCTTCCCTCTCCTCCTTCCCCTTCTTCCTCCTCCTTTTTCTGTTCCTATTTCTCCTCCCCCTCTTCTTCTTCCTCCTCTTCCTCTACCTTTCATCACCCCCCTTTTATAATATTGTGTATTAAACCTAGATCCTCACAAATCCTAGGTAGCTGCTTTACCACTAAGCTATATTGAAAACTAAACTCTCTAAACCAATCATTTTTATGTTTTTATCCTGAAGTGTTGCATGCTATTAGAGAAACATTGCTCTATCTGAAGAACATTATTTTACTTTGAGACCAATACCTTTAATAGTGCATTGTATTTCTTCCTGCTATATAGGTGTTCCCATGTTTTCTCAGTTTATTGCTTTTCTGAATTTTTCCAATATTTATCTATTATCTAAACACTACTATGAAAGCCAAAGCTACATACCCACAGAAATCTAGGCCTGTTTTTTGAACCAGAAATTCTCACATTTAAAAAGAACTGTTAAAAAATAATTCTTCCCCGAGGTCAAGGAAATCCTTAGGATATTTTAGACTTATGTTGCTCCTTTGAAGCTTTAAAACGTTAAGGTCATAGCCTTAGCTGAGGATTTGATTTGGTGTATCAAAGCCTCTCTTCCCTTGTACAGTTCTAGCTTTCTACTTGGCCTTTGACAGTTCTGTGAATCCAGATCTTTGCTGAATCATGGAAAATAAAAGGAGCATAGGCTTTAGACTCTATCTTTCTTCTCTCCAGGAAAACTTGGAGATACTCTCCTGATCCCAAAGACTTAGGTCACATGGGGGAAGTACAGCATTCAGAACACTCATTTGTCTAAATTACCATAACTAGCACAAACTTAAAGTCTACAATAGTAAACACTTCTAAACTATTGAGAACTATCATGCTGACTGTTCTTCTAAGAGATTTGCATAAATTCTTAATCCACCATCCTAGTGAAATTCGATGGCTTTATTCCCTTTATCAGAGAAACACACAAAATTAATCTTCTTGCCCAAATTCATGCAACTACTAAAATCTAAATGAGGTCAAAAAAGAAATGGTACAGACTCTTTTCAATTCTTACATCCCATCCTTTGGCTTAATCTGTGTATAACTCACTGTGCAGGAATGATAAGAGAAGAATCGCAAACTGTAGCTTGGTGTCCTTTAAACTGTCTTCGCACGAGTGAGAGTCTGTTGTATTTGCATGCACGCTGCATAACTTCTCTCTTTGCTACCTCAGAAGAGTCAAATATCATTTGTCCTTTTGTTAAATTGTTTCACAAATTAATTCATCTGGTCAAATATTTAAATGATTTAACCACTATGAAGTCATGTCTGAGGCTTTCCTGCCTGGTGCCATCAGAGAATCTTTGAATTCCTACAATATTGTGCAGAGTCCCTTGGGTATTCCCTTGAAGAGGAAGACTTATATGTAATGTCCTCTAACATAAGATTCAGGAAGTGTTGTGGTGTCAGAGAAATGAGCAAACCCAGCTCTTCACGGGACTTCTGACTCATGGAGCATCGCCAGCTAGACTGGAGCAAGTCTGGCACATGCTGCATTGGGATCAGCACTTGGTACAGTTAGAGAAGAAAGGAGAAATGGGAACTCAGAGAATGGAGGAAGCCCTCCCAGATGTGGATGTTTGAGACTTTATCTTCATCTAACCATCACCATTCGCAATAGTTGATGCAAAACCTAACCCATGGATTCACAAGGTGAAAGAGTGACTTGGTCCACTTGAGATGCCATAGAAAAAAGTTCATAAGCTGGCTGGCTTACAAATTACAAAAAGTTTTCCCATACTATTCAAGGAAAAGAATGGTCCTGCCATTCAAACTCAGAGGGCAATGGCCCTGCTCATATAGCATTATGGGTTCCACCACAATGTGGCAGTGGTCCCACCTTCTTAGTGTCTGAATTGAATGCCCAAGGTTCATCCCAACCACCTTTGAGCTGGACCACACTCTGGTGGCTTTGCTGTTGTGGGATTGGAAGGGTTTCTCTACTTCAATGAAGCCAGGTCCTGATACAGACTTTCTGCAGAGATCCTATCACCAAAGCAATTCTCATAGTAGGAAACACAGACCATGAAAGAGACTAGAGTGGAGAAAAGAGAGAGAGGACAAGCAAATCAAGAGAAGGAGTCATGGACTGAGAGACTAAGAGCAGATCCAAGACAGTGCAAAGCCAAAATGGTTGGATTATACATGAAAAAGAAGTTGGGGATGAGGAGGGAAGCCTAGCCCTTGTATTGGAGAGGTTTGGGGTAGGGGAATGGATGAGAAGTGCTCAGAGGAGCCACAGTTACTAAGGGAGACTTGTCCCAGGATTCTTTGGGACCTGGCACTAGAAAAACATTTCTCTCCTTTAATTTATATTAATATGCTACCATCTATCAACAGTTTGAATATTATCCCATACTGACATATAAAAAAACTTGATGGGAAAATCATTTATAATTTTTCCCAGAAAATGAAAATCAAAACAAAAACTATGAGGAAAATGTGGGGAATTGCAGGCTGGTATCCAGTGGAGCTGAGGTCTGAACTCCAATGGTCATAATTCACCTACATGACACGGTAGGAATTCCCTCATGCTCCTGGAACTCCAGCTCCTGCTTAAAGTACCACCTCCCACAGCCCTCACATAAACAATGGTCCAAGCTTCTGACCTTCAGGCTAAGGTCCTCCCCAGTTACCTAGCAACAGTGAAGACCATAAAAGGGGGTGTTCAGCCCTCCTCGCTATCTTACTCTTATTCCTTTGTCCTCTTACCCTTCACATCTCTCACTTCACTCTCCTCTTCCCTTTCTCTTTGTCTTCTTCTTTCCTCTTCTCTCTCCTCCTTTCCTCTCTTTCTCTCTAGCCCTCTCTCTCTCTCTCTCTCTCTCTCTCTCTCTCTCTCTCTCTCTCTCTCTCTCTCTCCTTTTTCTCTTTCCCCTGAATTTCTATAATAAAGCTCTTAAACCATAGAGTCTCTGCTCTGCTCCTTCAAGTTCTGATACACACTCTGGTCAGTGTTGGGAACCTCTCTTCCCCTATTCCCTCTCTCCCACAACCCTGGTGGCTTTAGCAAAGTAGCTCCAGGTGAGTCCCCAGGCAGGGCAGCCCCTCGGCCAACCCCTGAAGAGTGGGATAGAGAAATGCCCACCCAGGGATGAGTGGATAGGGTAGGTAGGAGCCCTCCCACCCCTGACTGACCAGAGAATAGGGAAACTCTGGCAGGGTGTGGGCATATTTTTCCTTCAGTTCTTCCCCAGGGCCTCCGGGCCTTCCCCTTTTATTTTGTTCCCAACAGGAAAAACTATGTTGCTAAATACTAACCATAGGTTGACATGGTCTTGACTCTATTTGATAGTAGCGTAACCAAAAACACTAGAAATGTAAAAGAACTATTGCGGGCAGTTATTATCAACAGAAAGCCTATACTGATGGCCCTAGGAACATTGGATAAGAACAGAGAAGCTACTGAAACAAGATTTCATGGAAAGGAGATTTTATATTGAGCAAGGTGGTACATGCCTGTTATCCTGGCACTTAGGTGGTAGCTTAGGCAGAAGAATGGTGATTTTGAAACTAGCCTAAACTAACAAAGCAAATTGCTGCCGATTAGGTTGGACTTCAGGGCAAAATCACATCTCCCCAAAATATAATAGGGGAGTTTTAAAGCTCCGTTAACAGCTTATAGACATTATATCAATGTCATTTTTATTATACACACATGCACATGGTGAAACACTTTCAAGGTGCCAGGATTCTTCTCTCATACTCAACCCATAACCACAGGTATATAAGCTAGAGTTGAACTTTGACCTGAAAGTGCTACAAACAAAGAAAGATAGTTTTTGAATAATCAAATTACTTTCTTTAAAAGTAACATGGGAACAGAGAATGGTTGAGTTAGGAGCAGAAATTTAGCTGCCTAAAGAAAGCTAGGTATGATTAAAAAAAAAAAAAACTGTATGGTATTGGTACAGAGACAAGCAGGGAGATCAATGGAATAAAATTGAAGACCCAGAAATGAACCAAGACTCATATGGTCACTTGATATTTGACAAAGGAGATAAAACTATTCAGTGGGAAAAAAAAAAACAGCATTTTTAACAGATGGTGCTGGTTCAACTGTCGGTCAGCATGTGGAAAAATGCAAATCGACCTATTCTTATCTCCTTGTACAAAACTCAAGTGCAAGTGGATTAAGGACCTACACATAAAACAAGATACACTGAATCTTATAGAAGAGAAAGTGGGGAAAATACCTCTAACACATGGGCACAGGGGAAAAACAAAACACCAATGACTTATGCTCTAAGATCAAGAATTGGTAAATGGGACCTTATAAAATTGGAAAGCTTCTGTAAGGCAAAGGACACTGTCAATAGGACAACCAACAGAATAGGAAAAGATCTTTACCAGTCATACATCTAATAGAGATCTTTGTACATCCAATATATACAAAGAACTCAAGAAGTTAGACTCCCAAAAAACAAATAATCCTATTAAAATGGGGTACAGAGCTAAACAAAGAGTTTTCAACTGAGGAATATCAAAAGGCTGAGAAGCTTCTAAAGAAAGGTTCAACATCTTAGACATCAGGGAAATGCAAATCAAAACACTGAAACTCCACCTCACACCAGTCAGAATGGCTAAGATCAAAAATTCAAGATGTGGGAGTGGGTGGGTAGGGGAGCAGGGCCTGGAGGGGGGAGGGTATAGGGAACCTTCTGTATAACACTTGAAATGTAAATGAAGAAATTATCTAATAAATGTTGGAAAAAAAAAAACTCAAGTGACAACAGATGCTAGTGAGGATATGGAGAAAGAGGAACACTCCTCCATTACTGGTGGGATTGCAAGCTGATACAACCACTCTGGAAGTCAGTTTGGCGGTTCCTCAGAAAATTGGACATAGTATTATCTGAGGACCCAGCTATACTACTCCTCAGTATATACCCAGAAGATTCTCCAACATGTAATAAGTACACTTGCTCCACTATGTTTATAGCAGCCTTATTTATAATAGCAAGGAGCTGGAAATAACCCAGATGTCCTTCAACAAAGAAATGGATACAGAAAATGTGGTACATTTACACAATGGAGTAACTCAGCTATTAAAAATGATGAATTCATGAAATTCTTAGGCAAATGGATGGAACTAGAAAATATCATTCTGGGTGAGGTAGCCCAATCACAAAAGAAAACACATTGTATGCACTCACTGATAAGTGGATATTAGCCCCAAAACTCCAAAATCCAAAATACAATTCACAGATCACATGATGCTCAAGAAGGAAGACCAAAGTGTGGGTACTTTCTGTCCTTCTTTGAAGCAGAACAATATAATCACAGGAACAAATATGGAGACAATGTATAGAGCAGAGACTGAAGGAAAGGCCATCCAGAGACAGGTCCCACTTGGGGATCCATCCCATATACAGTCACCAAACATAGACACTATTGTGGATGCCAAGAAGTGCATGCTAAAAGGAGCCTGATATGGCTGTTTCCTGCTTACAAATACAGAGGTGGATGCTCACAGCCAACCATTGGACTGAGTGTGGGGTCACAATAGAGGAGTTAAAGAAAGGACTGAAGGAGTTGAAGGGGTTTGCAACTCCATAGGAAGAACAACAATATCAACCAACCAGATCCCTCAGAGTTCCCAGGAACTGAGCCATCAACCAAGGAGTACACATGACTCCAGCTGCATGCGTAGCAGAGAATAGCCTTGTCAGGCATCAATGGGAGGAGAGGTCTTTGGTCCTATAAGGGTGAGATAGATGTCCCAATGTAGGGGAAATGAGGGCAGGGAGGTGGGAGTGGGTGTGTGTGTATAAACACCCTCATAGAAGCAAGAAGAGGGAGGATGGGATAGATGGGAACTGGGAAAGGGCATAACATTTGAGATGTAAATAAAGAAAATATCCAATTTAAAAAAAAGAGAGAGAGAAATCTAGGTGGTCACCTCTTAGCTGAGGTTCACAGCTCTCTGAAGCACTAGAAGGTGCAGAACCATATAATGTGTGTTGGTCCTCTTCACTAAGCCTTGAGACCGGCCACAGCTCTGGTCTTGACTGCAGTGCCTGTGAGTTGATAAAAATCATAGTTTAAAGTCATTGATGAAGTCAAATATTATACAGTAGTGGAGAGCTAACAAATTGATGTACTCCAAAATATCACCTCATGTCTACATGAGAAGTTCTCAAGCCCTCACAAGATTCCAGGATTGCCAGCCCACCCACAGGGCAGCCATCTCCCCTGTAAAAGTCCCTTAGATGGAGGGTTCATTTTTGTCCAGCTGTGAAGTCCCTGTTGGGGGCCTGATACACAGGACTCTGATCTCTTCCTAGGTAACCCACACTGTACATTCTTTTTTCCTTTCTTCATGCTTCCACTTAGGTACACCACTGACTTTTTGTTAAATCACCTTTGAACGTTTTTTCTACAACCTCTAGGGATCTACTTTATGTTTTTCATCTTCTGAATTGCTCCTGAACAGAAAAGAAGCATCACATAACTTCACAATTATTTATGCCCTATCTTTCTTTCTCTTAAATTTTTTGCTCTACTTAACCACTCCTTTGGGTTCAATTCACTTATTTCAGAAAGATAATCCCTGAAGTATGAGTAGTAGTAATTGTGACTGGCAATCAATCAATCAATCAATCAATAAATAAATATGAAAAAGAAGAGGAGGAGGAAGAGGAATTGTTTTTCTTTTTTGTAGAGCACAAATTTAATATTTTCAACTGTTGATATTCAACAAACACGATAGTTACTTTAAGATATATTTCCTTGTTATGTCTCCCTTTTCATTTCTGATTTGGATACTGTTTCTGTGACCTCTGGTTAGTCTGGCTAAGAGATTATCTATCTTGTGGATTTTCTCAAAGAACAAGCTTTTGTCTTTGTTGATTCTTTGTATAGTTCTTTTTGTTTCTATTTGGTTTTATTCTTTCCTGCCTTCTACTCCACTTGGGGGTATTTGCTTCTTTTTGTTCTAGAGCTTTCAGGTGTGCTGTCAAGCTGCTAGGGTAAGCTCTCTTCAGTTTCTTTTTGGAGGCACTTATAGCTATGAGTTTTTTTCCTCCTACCACTGCTTTCACTCTGTTCCCTAAGTTTTGGTATGATGTGTCCTCATATTCATTAAATTCTGAAAAGCCTTTAATTTCTTTCTTTATTTCTTCCTTGACCAAGTTATCATTGAGTAGAGCATTGTTCAGCTTCCATGTATATGCCTGCTTTTCGTTGTTTTTGTTGGTATTTAAGGCCAGCTTTAGTCCATGGAGATCTTATAGGGTACATGGGATTATTTCAATCTTTTTGTATCTGTTGAGGCCTGTTTTGTGCCCAGTTATATGGTCAGTTTTGGAGAAGGTACCATGAGTTGCTAAGAACAAGGTATTTTTTTTTTTTTTTTTTTTTTTTTTTTTTTTGATAACTTTTGGTTAAAAGTTGATTTTTCTCTAAGGTAGTTGAGGGTTTTGCTGGGTATAATAGTCTGGGCTGGCATTTGTGTTCTCTTAGCATTTGTATGACATCTGCCCAGGACCTTCTAGTTTTCATAGACTCTGGTGCGAAGTCTGGTGTAATTCTGATAGGTATGCCTTTGTGTGTTACTTGACCTTTTTCTCTTACAACTTTCAATATTCTTTGTTTAATACATTTGGTGTTTTGATTATTATGTAATGGAAGGAAATTCTTTTCTGTCCAGTCTTTTTGGAGTTCTATGGGCTTATTGTATGTTCACGGGCATCTCTTTCTTTAGGCTAGGGAAGTTTTCTTCTATAGTTTTGTTGAAGATATTTACTGGCCCTGTAAGTTGGGAATCTTCACTCTATTCTATACCTATTATTCTTAGGTTTTGTCTTCTCATTGTGTCCTGGATTTCCCGGATGTTTTGAATTAGGAGCTTTTTGCTTTTTGCATGTGCTTTGACTGTTGTGTCAATGTTTTCTACAATATCTTCTGCACCTGAGATTCTCTCTTCTATCACTTGTATTCTGTTGGTGATGCTTGCATCTATGACTTCTGATCTCTTCCCTAGGTTTTCTAACTCCAGGCTTGTCTCCCTTTGTGATTTCTTTATTCTTTCTATTTCTACTTTTAGATCTTGGATGGTTTTGTTTATTTCCTTCACCTGTTTGATTGTGTTTTCTGGTAATTCTTTAAGGGATTTTTGTGTTTCCACTTTAAGGGCTTCTAGCTGTTTACCTTTGTTCTCCTGTATTTCTTTAAGGGAGATATTTATGACCTTATTAAAGTCCTCTATTATCATCATGAGAAGTGATTTTTAGATCTGAATCTTGCTTTTCTGGTGTGATAGTGTATCCAGGACTTGATATGATGGGCGAATTAGGTTCTGATGATGCCAAATAATCTTGGTTTCTGTTGCTTATGTTCTTATACTTGCTTCCCACCATCTGATTGTCTCTAGTGCTACATGCCCTAGTTATATCTGACTGGAGGCTGTACTTCCTGTGATCCTGGATGTGTCAGAACCCCTCAGAGTTCAGCTGTCTCTGGGATCCTGGGATCTTGGGATCCTGAGATTCTGGGTGTTTCAGAGCTCCTGTGAGTCAAGCTGCCTCTGGGATCCTGAGATTCTGGTGTGACCAAGCTCCTGGGATCCCAGCATCTTGTGATCCTGTAGTACTGGGCATGGTAGAGGGCCTGGGAGTGGATCTCCCTCTGGGTCTTGTGGGACTGGCTGTGGATTTCATAACCAAGGTCTGCTCAGGGCACTGGCCCAGACTGGAAGGAATCTTTGCCACTGGTCGGGCAGAGTTCCTGGGTGCCCAGGTCCTGCTGGTCCCAGTTACTTCCAGTACTGGGACAGATGTTGTCTACTCACCTCTGATCCTATGATCCTGGGAGTCTTAGAGCACCTGGGAGTGGACCTTTCTCTGGGTTTTGAAATTATTTTCTTATTATTCATGTCTTAGTCAGGGTTTCTATTCCTGCACAAACATCAAGACCAAGAAGCAAGTTGGGGCGGAGGGTTTATGTGGCTTACACTTCCATACAGCTGTCATCACCAAGGAAGTCAGGACTGGAACTCAAGCAGGTCAGGAAGCAGGAGCTGATGCAGAGGCCATGGAGGGATGTTCTTTACTGGCTTGCTTCCCCTGGCTTGCTCAGCTTGCTCTCTTATAGAACCCAAGACTGCCAGCCCAGAGATGGTCCCACCTACAAGGGGCCCTTGATCACTAATTGAGAAAATGCCTCACAGCTAGATCTCATGGAGGCATTTCCCCAACTGAAGCTCCTTTCTCTGTGATAACTCCAGCTGTGTCAAGTTGACACAAACCTAGCCAGTACAATTTACCCCTTCTCAACTTGACACACAAATACATCACTAGTAAGCCTCAACTCTTAGTTCTTATTCAACCCCAAGATCTTAAATAACTTTAATTCAGGGTGTCAGAAATGTATAATTTTTCAAGTTAGGAAAATTTTGTAGAAAATTTTAAGTTTCATGAAATTTTAAGTTTCAGAGAATTGACACCCGAAGTAAATTTTTGAAGGAAGTTCTCCCTTTTTATAGTCCCGTGTCAGTGTTAGTTTTCGTTTTTAGTCAGAGGTACCTTCCAATGTCTGGGATCCAACTCACAATCTCTGGGCTCCTCCAAGGGCTTGGGTCACTTCTCCAGCCATGCCCTTTGTAGCACACATGTTGTCCTCTAGGCTCCAGATGCCTGTACTCCATTGCTGCTGCTGTTCTTGGTGGTCATCTCATGGTACTGGCATCTCCAAAATGCTTCTGTAACTAGGCTTCAACACTAGCCTCTCATAGGCTCTCTTCATGATGCTGAGCCTCAACTCCTTTACATGACCCCTTCAGTCCTGGGCCATCAATTGCAACCGAGGCTGCACCTTCACCAATGGCCTTCCATGCCCTCTCACAGTGCTTCCGTGGCCTCAGCTGCTCTGCATGACACCCTTTCGTGCCTTCAAAACCAGTACCACCTGGGTAACTCTTACACATTACCAAGTCTAGCCACAGCACAAGGTACAACCTTGGCTATCTCTGGAACACAACCTCTGTGCTCTCAGAAAACACTTCCCAGAAGATGTCACCTCAACGATGCTTCGTAATCACCACTAATTTCTTAGCTCCAGCTAGCCAGCATCAATAGTCCCAGTAATGCCAAGTTTTTGCTTTAGTAGTTCGGGTATCTTGTTAATCACAGCTGATTCTTCAGCCCCAGCTAACCAGAACCACAGAATCTTCACAAAGTAACAATGGTCCTGAAAAGAGTCTTTAATTTTCCCTCTGAAATTTCACAGGCCAGGCCTCCATCTTCTGCACTGTTCTCAACATTATCTTCCAAGTTCCTACACAATATCTGACAAAGCTCTTAACACAGAATGGATCTTCTACCCCAATGTTCCAAAGTCTTTCCACAGTCCTCCCCAAAACATGGTCAGGTTGTCACAGGAATACCCCACTCTGCTGGTACCAATTTGTCTTAGTCAGGGTTTCTATTCCTACACAAACATCACGACCAAGAAGCAAGTTGGGGAGGAAAGAGTTTATGTGGTTTACACTTCCATACAGCTGTTCATCACCAAGGAAGTCAGGACTGGAACTCAAGCAGGTCAGGAAGCAGGAGCTGATGCAGAGGCCATGGAGGGATGTTCTTTACTGGCTTGCTTCCCCTGGCTTGCTCAGCTTGCTCTCTTATAGAACCCAAGACTGCCAGCCCAGAGATGGTCCCACCCACAAGGGGCCCTTGATCACTAATTGAGAAAATGCCTCACAGCTAGATCTCATGGAGGCATTTCCCCAACTGAAGCTCCTTTCTCTGTGATAACTCCAGCTGTGTCAAGTTGACACAAACCTAGCCAGTACAATTCATTATTATTTTAATAATATTTTGTAATAAATGAACATGTTAATGATAACTTGAATACTATTTGAATGTCTTTTTCTGTTTCTATGATTTTAAATGTCCATTTAAAATCATAGTTATAATGACAACAAAGGCTCATTGTAATATAAATTATATATATATATATATATATATATATATATATATATATATATATATATATATATATATATCCAGGAAAAAAAAATATATATATCCAGGAAAAACATATCCTTAAAGCTATATCCCTAGTGATTAAACATGAACTATTAGAGCCCTATCTATCTAATTACAGCATGTTTTGACCTATGATCTTGGGGAACAATTTTTCTGCCACTCAACATATACAGAAAGAAGAATTAAATAGAAGTCAGAACACTCAAGTTATTATTGCAACTCAGGTGCTCACTAGTTTACAACTAGTCTGGATAATTAATGTAACTTTTTGGTAAAATGTAAAAATGTTTTTGCACCAGGTTGTTGAAGAGCTACATGAAATGCTGCTCATAAGCGCTGCACATATAGGATAGTATAAATGAAACATCATATTTTCAACCCTAGAGGAGTCATTTGAAAGGCATGAGGCACAGTGGAAATTCAGTTCCTTAGTTCATCATTTTCATTTATAAAAGCAGAATCTCTGTTCAAACAAATCTACAAAGCTCAGTGCATTTGTAACCAACAGGCAAAGGATTTTTTTGTTCCTTGACATATTAATTTGACATTTATCAAAACAGTGGTTTAATACTTCCATAAACTCGAACACATTCCAAATAGATAGAATGTTAGAAAATAGAATTTTACAAGTAGTAGAGGAACTGGATATAATGTACAAAACAAAGAAGAAAATTCTAGAAGCTGAAATAAGAAGGCAGAAAAGCTACAGTGCTTATGACTCAAAGGATGATAGATGAGGAATCACCTGGTTTCCTTGGGCTTTCTTTTAGCATGTATACTGAGAGCTGGATAGATCAGAACCCAAGACTGAAAGGAGCAGATGGAACATGAACAAAATGCCTCTGGAGCTTGTATGACAAAAGGTAAGCAATACAGAAAGTAGTAGTTCTATTTCCATAAAATAAGATGAGAAATTGCAGGATTTGACACCTCCCAGAAATCTACCAGCCCAGTCCAATCCAATCCAATCCAATCCATTGGGGAACCTAGAGTTTACAGTTAGCAGGCTATAGGCTGGTTTCACAACTTAACTGCTATGATGCTGTCAGAGAGGCTGAATGAAGACCAGGACTTTCTTGTGCACCTGGTAGTAAAAAATACATACATACTATATATACATTATATATCAAATACTGTAGACTATGTGGTTTCCTGGTCCTCCCAAGTGGATCTCAGTAGAGTCCTGGTGGGAAACCTTCATGTCTCCTGAGCAGCAATGGTAATTCAAAGTCTCCATCCATAGGGAAATCTGTGGAGGCTGAGTGGGGAAGGTAGATCTCCATATCCAGCAGCAATGGGTGATATCCCATATCCTCTTCCAGTGCAGATTCAGAGAACTCCAGGTGCTGTTGACTTAACTATATTCCTAACTCACAGTTTATAATTGAAGTCCTAAGACTATTGACTTCATATGGCACCCTTAACACATAGGAAAGCAATAAAAAATAATGGGAGATTTACATAACTACGGATCCCAGAGATAAGAGAACACATACTTTTTTAAACAAAGAAAAATAAAAACAAAAAACTACCCCAAAACAGTAGCAATAAAATTTGTCACTAGTAACCATGCAGAATATCCAGAGAGAAGCTTGGGGCTGAGGAGCTGGCACAGGCTTTGAGAGTGTTTATTCTCACAACCAGTATCCACTTAGGAAGTTCACAACCAGTTACCACTTCAGCTCCAGGGATCTGATGCCTCTGCCCTCCACAGACACCTCTACTCACATGCATAAACACCCCACACAGGCACAAGCACGTGCACAAAACATGACATAAAATTAAGGCTCAACGTTTGGAAGCTCTGGTTACTTTTCCAAAGGACATACCCAGATTCAATCCCCATCATCCATATGATGTTTCATTACCATCTATAGTTCCAGTTCCAGGAATCCAATGTCTTCTTGCTTCCATGGGTACCTTGTGCACTCCCTTACTTCTTCCTTTCCCACGCATGACCTTGGGATTCTTTTCTGGTGTCTAATTGTCCTAAGGCTTTAACACTGTGTTGAATAAGAGTGGAGAATGTACACACATACATACATGTGCCAAAGCACCTGAACACAAAAAAATAAAAGTAAATAAATATTTAAAATTTTAATTTAATTAAAATTTAAAATAAAAGTCCTTGCTATTGTAGCCATTTAAAATTAATTCTTCTATCCCTTGAACATGGGAGATTCTTTCTATCTCCTGGTATCTGTAATTTCTTTCTATGCTGTGTAAATTTTTCATTTATAGAGGTCTCCCACATCTTTGGTATGATTTATTTAAAGATATTTCATTTTTGAGGCAGTTGTGAGTATATTTTTATGTCTTTCTCAGCAGTTTTCTTATTAGCATGTAAGACAGCTGTTGGGTTTTACACGTTAATTTGTATCCTGAAAATTTGCCGAAGGTGTCTGTCAGATCTAAGAATTTGTGGGTGGAGTATTTAGGGTGTCCTATGTATGGAATCTCATCCTCTGCTTTGCTTCTGTCTTTTCTGTTTATATACTTGCTATTTTTTACTGTTGTTGAGTAAGAGTGGAAAAATGGATACCCTTGTCCTTTTCCTGACTCTGGTACATATGCTGTCACTTTTTCCCATGCAATATAATGCCAGCTGTATGATTATTATCACATGTAGAACTTCTCATGTTGAGGTATGTTCCTTCTGTTCCTTGATTCTTCAGGGTATATTTATGAAGAAAGAGAAGTTGCATTTTGCCAAAAAGTTTTCTTTACATCTATTGAAGTTATCATGAGATTTCTGTCTATTAATGTGACCCATTATATTTATTAATTTGCATATATTGAACCATCCCCACTCTTTGGAATGAAGTTAACTCAGTCATTGTGAATGACATTTTTTGATGTGTTCATTACTTTGTTTTATATTTTTTCTTCCATTAATTAATTTTCTTATTTTATTTATATCCCAACCCTTCTCCCAGGCCCCATGAATGAGGCTTCTCCACCCCCCTACCCACCCCGTGCCTGCTCCCTACATCGCTGAGAAGGAGGAAGGCTCCTCCTGGGTCCCAACCCACCCTGGCACCTCAATTTACTGCAGAATCAGATACAACATCTACTAATGAGGCCAGAAAATGCAGCCTAGATAGGGGAACAGGATCCACAGGCAGGCAACAGAGTAAGGGTAAATCCTCCTCTCCCAGCTCCAATTGGGGGAAAATCCTGAAGACGAAGCTGCACATCAGGTAAGTATGTACGGAGGACTTAGGTTCAGCCCTTGTATGCTCTTTGGTTCATGGTTCAATATCTGGAAACCCTCAAGGATCCAGGTTAGTTGACTCTCTTGGTCTTCTTGTGGAGTTCCCATCCCCTAGGGGTTCCTCAGTCCTTCCCCCTAACTCTAACATAAGCATTCCTGAGCTCAGCCTAATGTTTGTCTGTGGGTCTCTACAGCTATTTCAATCAGCTGCTGGATGGAGCCTCTCAGAGGGCAGTTATGCTAGGCTCCTGTCTGCAAGCATAACAGACAATCATTAAGAATGTCCAGGATTGGTTCTTGCCTATGGGATGGATCTCAAGTTCAGCCAGTCACTGTTTGGCCATCCCTTCAGTTGCTGCTCCATCTTTGCCCCTGTGCTTCTTGTAGGCAGGACAAATTTGGGGCTGAAAGTTTTGTGGGTGTGTAGGTATTCTTATCCCTCCACAGGGAGTACTGCCTGGCTATAGGAGGTGGCCACTTCAGGTTCAATATCTCCATTTTTAGGAGTCTCAGCTATAGTCACCCTCATAGACTCCTTGGAGTCTCTCATATCCCAGGTCTCTGGCATGTCCTAAGGATTGCTCTGATTCATTCTCCTGGCCCTCCCTCCCAGGATCTCTCTCCCTCCTGACCCCCCATCCCCACACCCCTTATCCCTGTTCCCTCTCCCACCAAGTTACCTCCCTTCCTCCACCTCCAATGACTATTCTATTTCCCCCTCTGAGTAAGATTCAAGCATGCTCCCTTAAGCACTTCCTTTTATTTAGCTTCTTTGAGTCGGTGGATTGTAAGAGTCTATACTTTATGGCTAATATCTACTTACAAGTGAGTCCATAACATATATGTCATTTTGAGTCTAGGTTACCTCACTCAGGATGACATTTTCTAGTTCCATCCATTTGCCAGCAAATTTCATATCATTGTTTTTTAATAGCTGAGTAGTATTCCATTGTGTAAATGAACTACATTTTCTTCATCTGTTCTTTAGTTGAGGGACATCTGAGTTGTTTTCTGTTTCTAGCTATTATAAATAAAACTGCTACATGCATAGTTGAGCAAGTGTACTTGTGGGTTGGTGGAGCAATTTTTGGGTATATGCCCAGGAGTGGTATAGCTGGGTCTTGAGGAAGAACTATTTTCTAGCCTTCTGAGAAATGGCCAAATTGATTTCCAGAGTGGTTATGTAAGTTTTTGCTCCCCACAACAATGGTGGAGTTTTCCCTTTGCTCCACATTCTTGCCAGCATGTGCTATCACTTGAGTTTTTGATCTTTGCCATTCTGAAGGGTGTAAGGTAGAACCTCAGAGTCATTTTAATTTATGTTTCTCTGATGACTAAGGACATTGAACATTTCTTTAGGTGCTTTCTGGTCACTAGAGCTTCCTCCGTTGATAAATCTGTATTTATCTTTGTACCCATTTTTTTTCCAACTTTTATTAGATATTTTCTTCATTTACATTTCAAGTGTTATCCAGAAAGTTCCCTATACCCTCCCCCCTCCCGGCCCTGCTCCCCTACCAACCCGCTCCCACTTCTTGGCCCTGGTGTTCCCCTGTATTGGGGCATATAAAGTCTGCATGACCAACGGGCCTCTCTTCCCAATGATGGCCAACTAGGCCATCCTCTTCTATATATGCAGCTAGAGACATGAGCTCAGGGGGTACTAGTTAGTTCATGGTTATTCTTCCACCTATAGGGTTGAACTTTGTACCCATTTTTATTGAGGTATTTAATTTGTTGGTCTCTAATTTCTTCAGTTCTTTATAAATGTTGGGTATTAGCCATCCTTCAGATGTGGGGTTGGTGAAAAATTGTCTAAATCTGTAGGCTACCATTTTGTTTTATTGACAGTGACTTTTGCCTTACAGAAGCTTTTCACTTTCATGAGGCCCTATTATTAATTGTTGTTTGAGCTATTGGTGTTCTGTTCATGAAGTTGTACCAATACATTCAAAACTATTCCACACTTTCTCTTCTATTAGATCTAATGTATCCAGTTTTATATTGAGTTCTTTGATCCACTGGACTTGAGTTTTATGCAGGATAGTAATATGGATCTATTTTCATTCTTCTACATGCAGACATCCAGATAGACCATTTGTTGAAGATTATTTATTTATTTATTTATTTATTTTTCATTTTATGGTTTTGACTTCTTTGTCAAAAATCAATTTTCTGTAGGCATGTGGGTTTATTTCAGAGTCTTCAATTCAATTCCATTGATCAACCTGTCTGTTTCTATACCACTACCGTGCAGTTTTTATTACTATTGCTCTGTAGTACAGTACCTCAAGAAAGTTATTGTTCAGGATCATTTAAGCTATCCTGGGTTTTTGTTTGTTTTTTTGTTTGTTTTATTTTTCCATATGAAGTTAAGGATTGTTTTCTCAAGGTCTATAAATAATTGTTAGAATGTTTGTGGGAATCCCATTGAATATGTAAGTTGCTTTTGTTAAGATGGTCATTTTTACTATATTAATACTACCAGTCCCTAAGCATGGGATATCTTTTTGTCTCCTGATAGCTTATTCAATCTGTTTCTTCAGAGACATGGAGTTCTTGTTATACAGATCTTTCACTTGCTTGGTTAGAGTTACACCAAGATATTTTATATTATTTGTGGCTGTTGTGAAGGGTGTTGTTTTCTTGATTTCTTGTTCAGCTTGTTTATTGTTTGTATAAAGGATGGCTACTGATTTTTTAAAATTAATTTTGTATCCCACCACTTAGCTGAAAGTGTTTCTCAGCTGTAGGAATTATCTGGTAGAGTTTTTGGGGTCACTTACATATACTACCATCCCACCTGTGAATAGTAATATTTTGACTTATTTTGCAATTTGTATCTACTTGATCTCCTTTAGCTGTCTTATTGCTATAGCTAAAACTTCAAGTACTTTATTGAAGAGATAAGGAGAGAGTGGACAGTCTTCTTTTGTCCCTGATTTTAGTAGAATTGCTTTAACTTTCTCTCCATTTAATTTGATGTTGGCTATTGGCTTGGTGTATGTTGCCTTTATTGTGTTTAGGTATGCACCTTGTAACTCTGATCTCTCCAAGACTTTTAACATGAAGGGGTGTTGGATTATGTCAAAGGTTTTTTCATAATCTAATGAGATGATCTTTATTTCCTTTCAGTATGTTTATATGGTAGATTATGTTGATGAGAACCACCTCTGCATCACTGGGATGAAATCAACTTAATCATTGTAGATGATGTTTTTGATATGTCTTTGTATTCAATTCATAAGTATATTGTTGAATTATTTTTACATCAGTATTTCTAAGGGAAATTGGTTTGAAATTCTCCTTCTTGAGTGTTTGTGTATCTTTGTTATCAACATGACTATGGCCTCATAGAGTGAGTTTAGCAATGTTCCTTATGTTTATATTTTGTGAAATACTTTAAGGAATATTGGTATTAGCTCTTCTTTGAAACTTTGGTAGAATTTTGTGCTAAAATCATTTGGCCCTGGGCCTTTTCTGGTTGAGAGACTTTTAAGACTGAATATATTTCTTTAGGGGTTATAAGACTGTTTAGATTGCTTACATGATCTTGATTTAACTTTGGTAAGTGGAATCTATCAAGAAAACTAACCATTTCATTTACATTGTCCAATTTTGTGGAGTTCAAGCTTTTGAAATAAGACCCAAAGATTCTTTGAATGTCCTCAGTGTCTGTTCCTTTTTTCATTCCTGATTTTGTTAATTAGGATACTGTCCCTGTGCCCTATAGTTAGTTTGGCTAAGGGTTTGACTATCTTGTTGATATTCTCAAAGAACCAGTTCTTGGTTTCATTGATTCTTTTAATTGCTTTCTTTGTTTCTAATTTATTGATTTTATCTATGAGTTTGATTATTTCCTGTTGTTTATTCCTCTTGGGTGTGCTTGGTTCTTTTTGTTTCTTTTCTTTTCTTTCTCTCTCTTTCTTTCTCTCTTTCTTTCTTTCTTTCTTTCTTCCTTCCTTTCTTTTTTTTTTTTTTTTTTTTTTTTTTTTTTTTTTTTTTTTTTTTTTTTTTTTTTTTTTTTTTTTTTTTTTTTTTTTTTTTTTTTTTTTTTTTTTTTTTTTTTTTTTTTTTTTTTTTTTTTTTTTTTTTTTTTTTTTTTTTTTTTTTTTTTTTTTTTTTTTTTTTTTTTTTTTTTTTTTTTTTTTTTTTTTTTTTNTTCTTTCTTTCTTTCTTTCTTTCTTTCTTTCTTTCTTTCTTCCTTCCTTCTCCTTCTCCTCCTCCTCCTCCTCCTCCTCCTCCTCCTCCTCCTCCTCCTCTTTCTTCTTCTTCTATTTCTCTGAGGTTTGGTATTTTCATAATGTCCCAAATTTCCTGGAAGTTATAAGTCATGAACTTTTTAGATTTTGCATTTTCTTTAATCAATATATCATTTTTTTCTATCATATCTTCTATGCCTGAGATTCTCTATTCCATCTCTTGTACTCTGTTGGTAATTCTTGTATCTGTAGTTCTTTCCTGGGTTCTTTGGCTGTGTTAGTATTTCATGGGCATTTTGTAAGTATGTAATTGAGAATATTTAGATTTATGTTCATTGGGGAAATTGATCTGTAATTTTCTTTTTGGCATATCTTTATTTGGTTATGTCTTCAGAGTAATGCTGACTTTTTAAAGAGAGTGTTGAGGAATTCCTCCCCTCTCTATTTTGTAGAGTAGTTTCAGAAGCATTAGTATGTTAGCTTCTCTTTAAAGGTCTTATAGAACTTATCAGTGGCTAGTTTGGGGAATTTTTTTTATTACATTTAATACTACTACTGGTTTTAAATCTGGTTATGTTATTTAATTTTGATTTAACTTATGAATCTAGGAACTCATTCATTTCTTTTATATTTTTCCACATTATTGGTTTTGAAGGTGTCTGCTAAAGATTTCCAAACTACATTGCTATCTGCTGTAATGTCTTCATTTTCATCTCTAAATTTGTGAGATTGAATCTCTTCATATTAGTCAGTTAGGCTATGGGTTCACAAACTTTTTCTTTTATAAACTAGTATTGTTTCTTTGATTTTTGCATTTTCTTGTTGCTGTTCTTCATACAAATAGTGTTTGGGGGGGGAGATTTTACATGAAAGTACAAAAGACCCCAGATAGTCAAACCAATTCTGAGCAAAAAGAACCTGGAGACATCACCATAGCTGGTTTCAAATTATACTTACAGAGTCATAGTAATAAAAATAGCATGGTACTGGTATAAATACCTCTCTAGACTTTCCAACAGCCCAATCTGACAGTAGCATTTTCTCAATTGAGACTCTGTTTTCCTAAATGACCTTAGCTTGTGTCAAATAGTACACATGTCCATATGAACTAAATTAGAGCAATATTCAGCCCAGATTTATTAAAATTTTTAATCTAAGACCAAAGTTCTATCTGAAACTGATAGAGCAAAGGTTCTCAACTTTTGGGTTGTGACCACTTTGGGGATTGAATGACCCTTTCATAGGGGTTGCTTAAGACCATTGGAAAACACAGATATTTAGACATTTATTAATAATAGTAGCAAAACTAGTGTTGAAGTAGCAATAAAAATAATTTTATGGTTCTGGGTTATAGCAATATGAGGAACTGTATTAAAGGGTTACCATACTAGGAAGGCTGAGAACCACTGTGTTAGAGGGAAAGTACTTCAATATGTAAGTATAGGTACTTTCTGAGTAAAACTTCATTGGACCAAGAAATAATGGCGAAAATTTTCAAATGTGACTGACTTCATAAAATTAAAACTTTCTATAAAACAAGGGAAACAATCAAGTGAAGAATCAAACTAAAATATGGGTGAGAATTTTTGCTAATGATGCACCTGATAGAAAATTAATGTTTTGAGGGCTGGAGAGATGGCTCAGATGTTATGAGCCATCTGATATCCAGAGGCTCTGAGTTCAATTCCCGGCAACCACATGGTGGCTCAAAACCATCTGTAATAAGATCTGGTGCCCTCTTATGGCCTGAAGGCATATATGCAGGAAGATTGCTATATATGTAATGAATAAATGAAATTCTTTTAAAAGTCACTTTAAAATTAAGAAAATTAATATTTTGATTATAAAAAACTAATAAGATTTCAAACAACCCAGTCAATAGCTGGACTAATAAAATGAATAGAGAATTCTCAAAAGATGAAATAAAATGCACAACAAACATACTTAGAATATTCACTATCACTAGGCATTAGAGAAATGCAGATTAATTTTTTTGCAGCAGCAGCGGAAGTCCCTTGGTAACCCTTTTATAATTTATTTTACTTTGAGAGGCTAGGCAGAGGTCATTTACATATATTTTCTTATAAAATGATAACTTTTTATTAGATATTTTCTTCATTTACATTTCAAATGCTATCCCCAAAGTCCCCTATACCCTCTCCCACCCTGCTCCCCAACCCACCCACTCCTGCTTCCTGGCCCTGGCATTTCCCTGTACTGGGGCATATAATCTTCTCAAGACCAAGTTCCCCTCCTCCCATTGATGGCCTACTAGGCCATCCTCTGCTAAATATGCAACTAGACACACAGCTCTGGGGAGGTGGGGGGGGGGGGTACTGGTTAGTTCGTATTGTTCCTCCTATAGAGTTACAGAACCCTATAGCTCCTTGGATACTTTCTCTAGTTCCTTCATTGAGATTATATCTCACATATTCACTAAAATGGCAATTGTTTAAAAAGAAATAGCAAATGCTAATGAAAATGTAGATAAAGAGAATCCATGATGCACTTCTGCCATGAATACAAACTAGTTCAGCCACTATGGTAATGAGTTCCATACTCATTCCTCAGAAAACTAAGAACAGATCTAGAATATGACCCAACTATATCATTCCAATTAATCCAAAGGATTCAAGTTAATATGTCACATCTGTTCATCAGTGTTCATTGCCTCACAACAGCCGTTATTAATGTCAGCAGAGGAAATTGATATAGGAAATTATAGAGAAAACCAGGTAAATTGCCTAAAAGTATCTTTTCTCCCTGTTTCCCAGATCTAATACCAGGAGTCTCATCCCCAGATCTGCAGCAGTGTGCTTATAGCAACCTTCCTGCCACCTTTCCCTCATTTCCTGTGGATCCCACAGATTTCCCCCTTCTATCCTTCATGTCCCATTCTCTGTTTTGTTCTAGTCCCCAACTCTATCACAGACCACCCTGCCAAGAAAGCTCATTGACTGTTCATAGATCTCTCCCCTCTCTGTGTCTCTCTAGATCTAACTCTGCAACTATCATCCCCAAAGCCATAACAGACTCTCTGAAGCCACTTTTCTTCACTGTCTACCCATATCCCCAGGAGATAAAATAAATATATTCTTGCTGAACAATCTGCTATCCTCCCTCCTATGGACCTTCTCAGACCCTTAGCTTATCCCAATTTCTAAATGTCATTTTCCAATACCCAGAAACACATTTTTACCTGGAACCCCCCAGTGCTTTCAACTATCAGGTAAAAAAAAAAAAAAGAAAAAGAAAAAGAAAAAGCAAAGAGAGAAAGAGGGAGAGAGAGAGAGAGAGAGAGAGAGAGAGAGAGAGAGAGAGGAAGGAAGGAAGGAAGGAAGAAAGAAAGAAAGAAAGAAAGAAAGAAAGAAAGAAAGAAAGAAAGAAAGAAAGAAAGAAAGAAAGCGAGCAATTTTCCTACCAGGAAACACTCAAGCATCAAACTCTGAAAATCCTAAGAGGAAACAGAAGCCAAGCTATAAAACATCAACCCAATAAAGACAACTCCAAAAATCAGCACCAAGACCTGTCATCTACCCAATCCTAGATGCCCTGACACCAGTGTAAAAACACAATCAATAGCAGCCAGGGCACTATGTCTCCACTAGAGCCCAGCTATCCTACCACATCAGTACCTGAAGATATCCACATAGCAGGAGCACGAGGAAAAGACCTTAAAATGTCCTGTATGAAGATGATGGCTATCCTTAAAGAGGAATTTAATAAATCCCTTAAAGAAATACAAATGATGGAAGAGAGACTCACAGGCAGTGAAGATACAATGGAAGAAATGGCTATATTTGTCAAAGAAAAATTTAAATCCAAAAAACCCCTGACATAAAACATCCAAGAAAAGTGGGGATATTATGAAAAGACCAAACCTAAAAATAATAGGATGAAAGTACCCTTAAGCAAACCCCACAGGCTCTGCCTTTACTCTGCTTGTCAACATATTAACAGACACCTGTGCTTTAAGGGTCTTTTGGGGAGTTTTAAGTTCTTTTAAGAAGTCTGGTACACATCAACTTAAAACTTTAGTTTCTCATCTCCTCTGTCCCCCACCTCCCATCCCATGTTTGGCCTAGCCAGAATCCTCTATTTGAAGAGCTCTTGGTGATATCTTCTACAAATTTGGCAAGAATTTGACATTGGGCTAAGACAGGAAGTAGGCTCAAAATGATTACAGCTGAGGAATGTGTTCTTTGTATCTTGATGAGTATTGCTAAGACCCTGAATACAGTAATTATAGAACCCGTGCTTATACTTGGCTTATTTCTTAGCTCTCTGTTTATGCCTTGGTTGTTTCTTGACTACTTTGTTTATCCCTTAGAACTGACCATATTATTTGATTGTACCTAGAATGATATAAAAGCAGACTGGAAAAAATAAACTTGCTTCATCTTCAGAACTGGCTGGAGTCATGTTATAGTGTTGTCTAATTGTCTTTTTCTTTTTAATCCTCACTCCCTCCCTCGAGACCCTGATGACTGACTGAGCTGGCTTGGTTACCTCTAGTACCCACTGTTGAGTCACGATCAGCTGTAGAATGTGGTCAGGGGAAACAGAATTGTTCTGACAGAAGCATCAAATGTTCTTTGTGGCATTACCATTGCTCTGATAATAGTATACACTTAATCACAGAAGATTTTCTGCATGCAGACATCAAAGTTCTGTGCCTGTCTTATGCCAGCACTTGAATTTGGTAAAACAAAACAAAACAAAACAAAGAAACAAACAAAAACAAAAACAACCTCCAGCCCCATCCTAACAAATACATCTGCAAAGCCCAGGCTGGCCTCTGTGGTTTCCCTTCAGCCCCTGCTAAAAAGCACTGTACGGGGACACATCTCATACTGAGTACCTCCGCTAGAAAACAACTCAGGAGGCCTTAAGACGGTTGCTATACTAGAAGGTATCCACTCTTCTTCTCTGATTGGAAGGGACAGGGAAGAAGGCAGAGTTGAATCTTGATGCTTGGGGAAGGGGACATTTGTCCCGTCCAGCAGCAGCAGCAGCAGCAGCAGCCATGTGATTATATAAGATTTACCAGTTAGCTACCTCAGGCCCTCTTGTGACATTCTGCATTCTCTTATCTTCTTTTAAAATCTAGTTTGAAAAAAAAATACTCTTTTTGGAACAATTACAGATTTGTGTGAGCTTTTAAAATTGTTACCAAATAATCTTGTCTACCTGGGCTGCTTGTCCTAGGAAGCAATCAGGAGGCTTGAACTCAGGGGGCTATTTCTTGTGTCTCATATGGCTGGGACCTCAAGGTGGCTGGAAGAATGGACTTGATTCCCAGATTTGCCATCTGCTGGTCACAGATGCCTCCAGCTCACCCCACCAAACTAACCTACATTTTGCTTATCTGGAAGGTATAAGAACAAACACTTTGGTGAGAATGATCAGAGCACAGAGAAGGCTAATATTCTATATGACCTTTCCAGGTCACAAATTTTGAGGGGGAAAAAGGTTATTTGGCAAATAAAAAAAGAATGTTATGTTCTCCTATGTGGCATTTTAAACCTATACTAATAGAAACAAACTCCTGATCACTCTGCAACCCTGTCACAGAGTATTCCTAGGACATGCAAGAAGAAAGCTATAACATGCCAGATTCTGAGCCATGCCCTCTCCAAATCCCATAGTCTTACCCCCTGACTTCACATGAAGACTTTTATCCTTCTATGATCTTTATATACATTTAAATATGTTTCTGTTTTAAAGAGTCTCAGACCTGTGGGAGCTTGTTCTAAAAGAAGTGGATGATAAACGCCTCCATATTTTCTATATATAAATGTCAGCAAAGTTTAAAAAAAAAAACCAGGCACACAGCCTGCCAGGATTCATCTCTTGGAAATGACAACAGAGGTTGCCTCTGACTTCAAAGCATCTAATTTGTAAGTTGTTCCACCGCTTTTGCAAAGGGCAAGCAGGGGGGATGGGTGCTGGAAGGAGTTATCCAATCTCATTAGCATTTTCACAGTGATTTAATGAGGATGGATTCTCTTCATTTTACAGCCCATGAAACAGGTTCAGAAAGATTAAGCAACTTTTTCAAGGTCATATTAGGTGTTAATAATGAACTTGGAGTATAAAGCTGCTTCTCTGTAACTGCCAGTCTTGGGCTCTTAGCTTAAGCTGCAGGAGGCTGGTGGAGTTAGCCAGAAGTAGTCAGGAGTGCTAGTAGAAACCATCAAACCAATATGGAAAAAATAAAAATGCATCATTTGGGTTTCCCATCTAGAAAAGGGAAAAGCAAGGCTGAACAATACCAACGGAAGCAAAGAACATGCAGCACCATCAGGTAGAGTCTTCCTCTTCCCCCCACTCTGATACCTTTCTGCCTCTCATTTGTATGATTTGGAGTGATTTAAAGTCTACCCTCCACCCCAGGTATAGGAAACACACTGTGAAATCTAATATTAACTGTCAATTTGACAGGATTTAGAATTACCTAGGAGACATGGATATGAGAGTGTTTCTAGACTGAGGTAAGAAAACCCAGACAAACTGTATGCAGTGCCATCCCATGGGCTAAGATCTATGACTGCATTAAAAAGCAGAAAGCAGTTATGGGATTTGGCCTAAGCAAAGTCCAAGGGTCTCAGACAAATGTGCGACCTGAGGGATGAGTGCTAGGCCTCCCTCCTTCCTATTCACACACAACACACAGGCCTACTGGTAGAAGACAATTCTCTCTGAGACAGTGTGTCTTTGTCTGGTTTCCTAGTATGCAAATTACAAACTCTATAACAGAGAGATGTAACAAAGAATTGTGAATCTACTTCTTTTGGGGTGGGGGTGGGGATAAAGAGGAAACTGAGTGGAGCACAAGTATTCATCTCTCTCTGCTTCTTGACTGCAGATCTAATATGACCATCTGCCTCTTATTCTTGCAGCCATTACGTCTACATCCTCAAACAGTGAATCAAAATAACCCTTTTTCTTAAATTCCCTTTGTCAGATATTTTGTCAAAGGAATGAGGAAAGTAAGACACACATTAAGGGCCATTCTTGGCTCCATGTCAGCTTTCCAGATTGGGTGAAGGCTGAGAGAGAAGGTGGAGTCCTTCTCATGAATGTAGAATGTAGCAGTAGACACATTGTAGAGATCTAGTCTAGGCTTTATATGCCATGACCACACCATGGAACAGCAGGCCTTCAGGATTTCCTCATGGTCTACTTCATCTGATTGTCTCTGTATCCCTTTGATTCACAGACACTGAACATATTCCTACCACAATTCAGTGTCCTATTTTCAGTTACTGTTGTTCAACCAATTTGTATTGTGAGTCTTCCTTGTACGAAAAGTTAAAAACAAAAACAAACCAAAAAGCCATGGCTCTTTGAAGGTTGACCATATAGATACAGCTTAAGTTACAGAGCAGAAACTAGAATCTAGGTTAGTTGGGTTCCCAATACACAGCTTTCCCACTATATCATTGGTCAACAAACTTTATCTGTAGATTTCCAAGCAGTAAGTATTTTAGGCCTTATGGATCACACTGTCCTATGACACCTACTCAGCTCTGTCCTTAGAGCACGGACGTCTCCTCAGACAATTTGTAAATAATAATAAGGCTGTGTGCCAATGAAACATTATTTATAAAAACAAGCAGTTGACTAGATTCGACTTCAGTTGTTATTTTATCCTCTCTTAGTAAAGCAAGACCTTGATATTTGGATGTCGTTGTCTATACCTAGTTTTCATATTGTTCTATAATTCCCTCTGAAGCCCAATGCCAAGGCCTTTTTGCCTTTCCTTTTCCTAAAATGTAACTCAGTCCAAAAAATCAGAAGTCTAAAATCAGTGCTGAATTTTACCTCTGTCTTCTATTTTAGAAAAATTTATTATACTCATAGAAAAGCATGTGTGCTGTCCCCAAAGGAGAAATTACATATGTACTAAGAAAAACTACATGAGGGTGTGCTCCAAAAGGCTCTCATTTGCATTATGGCTCTAACGGTCAGAATCTTGGAGAACAAGAAGACTTGGGGCTTTGTGCCAGAATACCTCAGACTTGAGCTAGCAGAAATTGGCACCTTCTTGGCCATGAAGCCATCATTGCCTAAGCACTTAAAGTATCTGAAGGACAGAGAACAAGACCCGAGCGTGACATCTTTTAGGACACATGCCAAGCTCTGGAACCCTCCACTTCCTTGCTGGTATCTGTTCTTTGAAGATACAAAAGGCTGTCCAACTGTATTAGTGTGCCTCCATTGCCTGTGCAGGATCCTCCCTGGGCAGTTTTTATCTGCTGTGAGTCAGATGCTATTCTGAGTACTGGAGGAATGTCATGTAATAAAGCAAAATCTCTGCTGTCATGAAATAACATTTAGTTTGAGAAAGGAGAGACAAAAACAAATGAATAGATCTGCTATAGTTTGCTGTTTTATGGTAAGGACATAACATGTGCTTAAAGGTTGATGCTTGAAATTCCACATCTTCCTAAGGGGACAGATGATGCATGTTCACACAGTAGAAGGGGTGAGGGACAAATTTAGTCCTTTAATCTCTCCAGAAGTCACTAAGCAATTCATGGGGGCAATCTTTCATGATCTACTTACTATCTAAAGGCTTAACATCTTTATTAAATTGTGTTTTTATTAATAAAAGATTTACTTTTTATGTGTGTGACTGTTTTGCCAGCATATATATGTGTGTGTGTGTGTGTGTGTGTGTGTGTGTGTGTGTGTGTGTGTGTACCACATGGAAGTCTGAGGCACACAGAGGCCAGAAGATCCCCCAAGAACTGGAGTCAGGGACAGTTGTGACCTGTGGGTGGTGATAATCACACCCAGGTCCTCTGGAAGAAGGGACAGTGCTATTTGCCACTAGAGCCATCTTTCCAGTCCCCGAGCGTAAAGGGTTTTGTTCTTATTTACATCATTTACGTTGCACCATTTACCTTTTTCCACTGAGTTCCTGCAGATCCCTCTCATGTACTACCTTGCTCTCACTCTAAATTTTATGGTCTCTTTTTCTTTAGTTATTATTTGAAGTATATACATATTTATACATGTATATTCCTAAATGTATAAATACAACTCACTCTTTCCATATGATGCTATTTGTGTTTGTATGCTTTAGGTAATATTAAGTTTTAATATGAATGATTTTTGGAACAGACATAAATGTTCATATATGAAAGGGAGGAAGGTACCAACGTATTTAAGCTTACAGTTCTCAGGGTATCCGGGCCATCACAGTTGGAAAGGTATGTTAGCAGGAGCAGGAGGTGACTGGTCATAGAATGGGAATGTTAGTATGCTTTCTCCTTTACTTTTTAGGAACCTCAGGCCATAAAATGGCACCACCTACATTTAAAGTGGGACTTTCCACCTCAACTTAATTGAGATAATTCCTCACAGATATGTTCAGAGGATTGTTTCTATATGAATCTAAATCCTATCATGTTGACATTTGAGAGTAACCATCATGGATAACTTAAAATTTAGATTCCAGGTAAATTATGCATGACTATACCATGGGATGATGTTAAAGCACAAAGATGACCCTTAGATATTGCTATCTCTAATATCTTCTCCACAAGTCCTAGTCCAATAGTTGCTGTGGCAACTGACCGCCATGGGTACGGGCTGGCAGTATCTGGCCTCTACAACTTCTATTTCTTGTCCCCTATATGAGGGCTTTGTGGTTCCTCTACAAGATCCTTTCATGACACTTCTTAGCCACTCACATACTTGTAGAACCCTGTCAGATCTAGGAAGCTAGTCCTTCAGAAGTGATTTGATGTGTGAAAGCTTGGTGAATAATACTATCAGCCCAGCTCTTCAAAGAGTGAGGACTTTGCAGGCCCACTCTCTGTCATACTCCTTCAGATAGTATGTTTCTCTTTCCATTTTACTCTTCCTGGGGTCTTTCCATTGTTTCCTGGATTTTCTTCCAAAAAGAAACTCAAAATCCCAGAATATCAAGAGTTCAGCTTATGGTCATAAAAGTCTGTGATGTTCATTAGCTCTTCAAGTGAAGGGCTTATGTATGGCTCAGTGGTATGGTGCTTGCCTACCACATATGGGGGACTCTATGTAAGATTTCAAACATCAGCAAGATAAGACAAAAAGCAAACAAACAAACAAACAAACAAAATGAATTAAAATGGAGGTGGAAAGAGGCCATCAAATAGACCTGAGCCTGGAATTCAGAAACAATGTATGTAACAGACCTGGCTACTTGTCTTCAAAGCTCCCAGAATTGGTACATGGTTGGGACCCCACTTTCCCTGGCTCCATCACCAAGACAGAATCTCCATCTCTCAGTATTCCCTTCACAGGTGACTCCTTCCTGTAGCATGTAATTATTAGAAACAATCCACACTAACACCTGCTACTCACCGGCAACACCCCCATGGCTGTCCCCAAGAGAAGGTCTGCCCAGTTTCCCTAAGTTTGCTGACAATGGTCTGCTTGTATCTTCCCAGGCCATCTGCCCCTTGCTAGACCCTGTAGCTAGCTCTAAACCACTGGCCCCTTATAATTAATACTCTAGACGCTTGTTATTTATCAGTCAGAGTTATAACAGTAAATTCTCAACCCATAAAATACACAAAGAACTTAAAACTTAATTGATATTGATATAAGCTGCCAACATAGACTGGAAAAATGTGCCCTATATTATCATTCTATTGCTCTTCTATGATATCCATAACTTCCTGTGGCTATTTCAGGCCACATGGGTCCAGTTCCTCTTCTTCCTCCATCTTTTCCTGTCCTTCTCCTCTCTCTTTGTCTCTCTGTCTCCTCTCTAAAACTTTTAGCCCCGTCTTCTTTTTCCATTGCCCAACCCCAGGCTCTGACCTTATATTTCACTTGACCTTACCTGTGTACAGAAAACTATCTATACCTTTCTGCAGTGCAAAAGGGGAAGATAATTGAGTAGCAGTAGAAGGGCAATCATGTCTCTGCTTCATGGTGGAGGTGTTTCTCTCTCCTCCTCACTGCATTCTAACTGATGGCTTTGGTGTTCTCACAACTGAGCAGAGACATGTCAATACGAAAGCTCATGTTATGTCAGCATGGCTACCTTACAGAATAACATTATCTGCTGGAAGCCTTTCTGATTTGTTAAGATCCCTACTGATCTTTCAAAGAAGAAGGAAAGCAGAGATGAGATGCTGTTGGGAGGGAAGGCAGGGAGACTAAGCACCGTGGTCCTCTGAGCTTTCACAGTTCCTGCTATGGTTCCCCACCCAGTCCTAGGCTGAGTCTGGACTGTCCAGTAAGCACCGTGGTCCTCTGAGCTTTCACAGTTCCTGCTATGGTTCCCCACCCAGTCCTAGGCTGAGTCTGGACTGTCCAGGCACTGCAGAAGAAGGACATAGCTTCTTTTTTTTATTTCTATTTAATCTGCTGAAGTGAAAACTGCAATCCCTAGCAATTACACATCTCCATGCTTCAGGCACGCTGTCCCTGGCACTTTGCTATCCCCGTTTGGAAAATTCACCCATAAAAGCATTTGACTTGCCTGCATTGTATACAGAAATCTGCAATGTCATCTTTTGTGCAAAGGATAAGAACTCACCCTGGGGTACCAATTTTAATAACATGTAATTAGACCAATTTGTAATAAGCCGAGGTTTCCAGTCTGCAATTTGACAAGCAGTTTGAGCTACGTTTTTATGTTCATGAATTTCTGAGTCTCAAACAAAAGGTCAAATGGAAGATAAAACTCTAGACAAAGGACTCCTAAAGGAGTTTTGTGTGTATGTGTGTTTCATTTTACTTTGTTTTTCAAATGTCATTATTGATGCTGGAGGGATGGTGGTGAGGAATGAGGTCCTCCTGTAGTCATGAACCCAGCAAAGCATAGGAAGACACACAGGACTGGCTCCTTCCTATGCCTGTCTAGACAGAAACTCAAGGCTCTCTTTTCTATGGAGCTGGAAAATGACTTCTCAGGGCCCCTGCCATAGAACACTAACAGTAGCTAAAACAGTGAAACATCAATCTGCAAAGTAGGCCATCTTGCCTTAGAATGGCAAATACATTTTAAATATCACTAGCTTATTGTGATCATAATAAAATATTTCAAATAATCAACTTAATAAAGGAACTGTTTATTTGGGCCCATCGTTTTGGAGGATGAAGTCTGGGACCCTGTGGTTCTGTTTCTTTAAGATTGACAAAAATCATTCTCATGGAAGAAGATACAGCAGAGCAAAGTATCCCAATGTGTGTCCAGGAAGTGAAAGAGGAGGAGAAAGGATTTGGGGTCCCACCCTCCCTGATGACATCAAATTTTCCACCAGTTCCTATCACTTAAGCATGTTCTCACCTTTAATACATATCACTCACTCCAGGACTAAGACCTTAACAGACTGAGCCTTTCGGGGTCATTCAAAACCCACACTATGGCCTGTCTTCTACCTGGCTTGGGAAACTATTTCCTGTGGTTATATCTTAAGGTGTGCAAGATGTCACCAAGCTGCATTTTGATGCTCTATCTCTAAAATCTCATTCGGGACCATTTTCACAATCACGTGTGTAGTTATTCCATCCTGTGGTTTAAGGGTAACACAGATAAAGTCCTAATTGAAACAGCCCCTCTCAGACTGTGGTGCAGGACCTCTATGTGTCTGTATCAGTGGTCTCCTTTCAGGGAAAGCTTTTAAAATTCAGTCATTTTCCTGCAGAAAAACATTGAGGTCACTCAGCATAAGAAATATGATGTGGGTCAGAAACCAAGAGAGGGCAAAGCAGAATAATTCTTTCTTCTGTGATTCCAGACTTTCTACCTGAAGGTGGAAAAACATGACTGTCAGAAGAGTCTCAAAGGGCCTGCAGCAAGCAGATCCTGCCATCCATGTTGGTCCACTGGGCAGCACACTAAGTCAGTGTTGCTGGGAGCTCAAAAGGGTTGCTAGCTCTCTGAATAGTTCCCTTTCTGATCATATACACCACCTAACTGCTTTAGGCTGATTAGAGATGTCCAAAGACCTCAAAGAGATTGCCAGAAAATGGCTCTTGAAGAGGTTGTGGGTCAGCTGCAAAAGTGCCAGAAAAGAACCGAAGGCTAATCAGCTGCTAAGATGGCGGCAAGCTGAGAAATGGTCCAGTCGGTGATGGAGAAAAGAACAGGCAAGCTGAGAAATGGTCCAGTCAGTGATGGAGAAAAGAACAGGCAAGCTGAGAAATGGTCCAGTCGGTGATGGAGAAAAGAACAGGGGAGAATAGCCAGAAAAAGACAGTGTGTAAGGGTCCAGGAAGGGCACTGAGAGGAAGGAGGCACAGTAGCAGCCGACATGAAAACCATTCCTGACTTTGTGAGCAGCTCCCAAGAAGCCACACTGTGACTGTTCCTTTTAAGGGTAGAAATGGTATTGACCCTGGATATTCTATTCCACTCCCTGATTTCTTCTGTAAACACTAAGATCCTCTTGTCTGTGAGGGAAGCCCCTCTCACCCAAAGGCCTCACTTTCTATTCATAGCAAGGCCAAGCCCAAGGGATTCCCAGACATCCCCTGGTAACATGTTTACGGTCTGACCACCTGCTCACTGCCCAAGGACCAGACTAGTCAAACTCAACCCATATAATTCCAATATTCATTCCATCACCTCAGTGAGAGGGACAGCCCGACCAACTGGAAGGGGGCCTTGTGTCCCAGCAGGATAGCCATTTGGGTGCCAGCTCACCATTCTGATAGCGAGCAAGAGCAGCTTCTTAGATATAAGAATCCCAATCACGGCCGCGCCATCTTTCCTCTGAGCCCAGCGGACACAGCTAGGGACACCCCAGGACTTTAAGATCGCATTGGGGTTACGCGTGAGTGCAGAGGTGGTTTTGGGAGCAGCGGGTCAGCAGTTCACTCCAGGGGCAGGAACTGAGAACTCCGCCCCACCGGAGGCTGGGCCTCCCCCAGCCAGAACCGCGCCGCCGCGCC
>LR753333.1:1062825-1139873 GCA_902729485.2 Mus minutoides | reverse complement strand
ATCAGTGGGAAGAGAGGCCCCTTGGTTATGCAGACTTTATTTGCCCCAATACAGGGGAACACCGGGGCCAGGGGGTGGGAGCGGGTGGGTAGGGTAGCAGGGCCGGGAGGGGGGAGGATATAGGGAACTTTCTGGATAACACTTGAAATGTAAATGAAGAAAATATCTAATAAAATTAAAAAAAAAAAAAAAAAAAAAAGAATCCCAATCACGTATGTAGTTATTCCATCCGGTGGTTTAAGGGTGACACAGATAAAGTCTTATCTGTAACGACCCATGCTGAAACAGCCCCTCTCAGACTGTGGTGCAGGACCTCTATGTGTCTGTATCAGTGGTATCCTTGCTGCTTAAGCACCCAGAATCCCATCAGGATTCACTTCATAGTAAAAATGTATTGTGTGATTCTTTATGGAAGAGCAGAAATGAATGAATGAAGTTGCATGCATATATAAATATAATAAATGGTATATTATGTGTGACAGGTAACATGCATATATACTATTTAGGCAGACATTTCAATATGCTTGTCCTCATGACAGGGTAGATAATCCAAATAAGATAGTCATATGAATGAAAAATCATGGATACAATTTAAAAAAAGAGAGAGAGACCCTGCTTTAGAAAATTGCACTGAAAATTCATGAACTTGGAATAAATTGGAAATCACAAAATTTACATTCAATTGAAATTAAATAGAACTTGAATCTAATAGAATGTAAAAGTCCCCAAGTTGGCAAATTACTTTGTTTTATTTTATTATCATGCTTTGTTAGAACAAAAATTAGAATCGGTTATACCATATTGTTTCCTGACACTTTTATAGTTCTTCACAGAGTAAATTTAAAGGACAGAAATACCAATTTCAGAGAGAACTATTATGGGAGGGAGGAGACGAAAACAAAACAAAACAAAAAATCCTCCCATCTTTTCTCAAGAAAAGGAAGACACTGATCAATTCACTGGGACCACATGGAACTCAGGATAGGAGCTCTGCCTCAAGGCTGACACCCTCTCATGGCTGCGTTCTTTAATCTAAGAAGCCCGGCCATTCAAGCCAAAGCTACAGAATACAAAGACAAAGTATGTCAAGTTTGCCTTCAGTTGCTGGGGTTTCAAAGGGCAAGCAGCGCCAGTTTGAAGTCTCTGCTCTCCAGCTAGAACCTCTGAATGGAGTGCCCAGCTGTTCCCAAGCCGTCTGAAAGACTCTCTCCAACACAACTTAGAAAATAAGAGACTGGGAACAGCTCGGTGAATTCATTACCTAAATGGATTGTGGGGGCTACATGGCTCTATTGAAACAATCATTGTCAAATAAATATCATGCAGTCAACAGAACAGAGAATGCTTCGCTGTGTGATCCTCAGTCCATCCTGTACCCGTCCCTGCTCCCAACCAAGGCACTGTGGAGAACCCTGTCATCCAATCCTTACTTTTCCTTCCACTCTCATTTTTTCGTTTTTTGTTTTTTTCTCAGCTGTTTAGCAAATGAAGCGAGCAAACAAGGTCAATAGAAAGTTTCCCTGGTCGGATTGTCTCTGAGTTACAGAGCCAGACGACATGCTGAGTGGAGAATCCCCTTTTTAAAAGCCTAAGATGAGGCAATCACATGTCCCATCACAGGGGCCTACCTGGAGTGCACAGGGGGCACCAACCTACCTACTACAGGCTACTTCCTCCTCTGATGCCCATTTCAACATGGAGGCCAAGAGAGGCTGTTCAGCATCTAATCTTCAAATTCCATGCTGGAATGTACAAAAATGAGTATGCACTAAAAAGTATTTATACTCTTGGAGTCAACGTTAATGTTTTTCACACCTAAAAACAATTTCTAAAGCCACAAACTTCACTGTTCAGTGACCCTTAGGGGAAATACAAAATCCAAGTTCCAGCTAGAAGCAAAAGCACCTTATATAAGTACTCAAGGCGCAAGATGACTCATGACACAAAGTGGTTAAAACAAGACAGAATTGTTCCAACAGTTCTGTATGAGCTGTGACTCCAGGACCTTTATCCCTAGGTATGACCACAGCTAATGATGCTGACCCTTAGGACCAGCTGTTTGGACCATAAGTGCCCTTTATCCCATCCTGCCACATCTTAGTCAACAAACAGAAAACTGAAATATATGCTCCATTCAGAACACTTGCTCTGTTCTGTTAAAATGAACACTGCCCAGGGCTTGCAACTGCAGCTTCTCACTGTCCATGGAAATCTGGGGCTTGGAGGGAACTCTCACCAGAGGCTCCTTCCTCTCTCTTACAGTGATATTCCCAGACATGTCAAAGAAATAGACCACACAGAGACAGAGGAAGAGGGGCGTCTCGATAGGTTGGGTGCCACAAATCGAAACTCTCAGGTGTGAGATACCTTGACACATCTCTGCTTCAGGTCTTACACCACTGCAGATCCCGAAGCCTGCATTCCCTCAAATCACAATGTCTTCTAGCCTCTCTTTATTCAGTTACCAGAACCTTAAATGCACAGACTACTTCATTCCAGCCAATATGCAAGCATGCTTTCCCAGGTGAACATAAATGTATACACACACACACACACACACACACACACACACACACACACACACACACACACACGTTTACTTTTTGCAGAGTAAAGTCAACTTAGTTTAAATTCCTTTCAGCTGTGACTTCTTCAGCAAGCTTTCTCTCAAAACAGGAACTATAGAGAACTTGGCAGTTTCTATGGGAAACTGGGAGAATTCCTGTCCTCAAGTTTTCTCTAAGGACCCTTGAATGACTAGGGTAGAGTGCCCTTCTAGATTGAAGATGCTTAGTACCTTCTGTGCCCTTTCTCTCTCTCTCTCTCTCTCTCTCTCTCTCTCTCTCTCTCTCTCTCTCTCTCTCTCTCACACACACACACACACACACACACACACACACACACACACACGTGCACACTTCTCTTTGTGCCTCTTTGTGCCACATTCACTGACAGGTTTAAAACTGCCTGTTGTCTCACACCTCTTCCTCTGTCTCAAACATTCTTCCTGCCCTTCAAGTCTCATCTCTAAATAAAAATTCTGCACATTCACCTTTCAGACCTAGCATGCTGAGAGTAACATGCAAAGAAACCACAAGTAGAATGGATTTCATGCGTGTTTAAGTCATTTAACTGTCTGGTTAAACTAGGTCAGGGTCACCATAATTATCCACCCTAGTATCTTTTCCAGTCACTCTTCTCAGACAGTTGAATGTTGTCCCTTTTTCAGAATTAAAATCCCAGGTCCCTAAAAATTTGCGTGTAAGGATTGATAATCAGAGCCTGCTCTTGTTTGCTCCTGAGAGTTACTTTGGGAGGAGACTGTTAATTAAAATATCCTGGTGCTTGTCCCCCAAGGCACTTCCTTCCACACTAAGTGCTTCCCAGAGCACATGCTGTTGCCTGTCAGATCCAGATGACTGCGAGTGACAAGGAGGGATGGCAACTCCACAAACTAAGCTCAACGCAGTCCATGCAGAGCTGTCACCAGCACGAGGCTGTTCATGTGGCTGTATTTACTTATTCAAGAGCGTTTTACTGACTCTGCCAGTTAATTAGGGTAATAGATTCATGGATGTTTGGTGATCCCTTTTGTATGTCTGAGATATTCCATAACATAAAAGCTTCCTGTCAGAGAAGTCTATCCATATTCAAGGCCAAGAAAGGGTGATGTGTGTGTGTGTGTGTGTGTGTGTGTGTGTGTGTGTGTGTGTATGTCACTGTGTCTTCCCTGTATGTGCTGGGAGGAGCTTCTAGTATCCTCTGTGTAAACAGAAAGTTAGGACATGGTGACAGCTTTGATCTAAAGAGGAGGTGGCTCTCAGCATGCCACTGGCTTGATTTTTAAAATGCAGACAGGGATGTGAATGACCCACTTTTCTTCTTGGTTCAAGAGTTTGGGTCAGAATGCTCAAATGTTTTTACAGAAATAGGAAGAGAACTCAGTAGACGCCAGCCAGAAGCCGAATTGCAGTTGAACTTCCTCGATGGTGTTTGTTTCTCACCAGATTCAGTATTCACAGCTAAGAGCAGAATGAAGACTTCTGTATCACATGCAGATGGAGTAGTGTGGGCCCCTGTTTTATCTTCGTACTTACCATGGACCAACCCTCCCCACTTGCCTGGCTGAGGCACTCTAGAAGGAAAAGGGACATTTTTATGTCATACTACCAGACTCTGGGTGCTGGGTTTTGAGAATATCCATCTAAATAAAGCAGGTCTGCTATTAGTGATACTTCATAAGCACTGGTGATGGCCAGAGCAGAGGATGCAGGTGACCATTCTGCCGAGTTTATCATTGTCTCCCATCAACCACATGTCTGGATTCATAGGTCTATTGAAAAAAGTCCTTTGCTCTATCTGATATCTTTCTTCTTAGATTAATTTTTTTTAAAAAAATGTACAAATGTTCGTTTAATCCCTGGATATGTCACACAATTGTAAACTCAAACCACCCAGAATGGTGAAGTTGGTCCACGTTCTCATTCATCCACCCTGACTGGCCATGACTAAAATGTTGGGGAAGAGGTTGGTTAGGCTTGAGTTAAGCAGCCATGAATGAATCATGAGAGTAAATAGCTGCCCACACTTTCCCCTTCTGTATCATTTCCTTTCTGCAGCCTTCTTCCAAGAAGGAAAAGCCCAGAGAGACCTAGAAAGGGACTTAAACTCAACCTAAAGGAAGCCGCTCAGTTGACATCAGCTGGGAGGAAATCAGGACAGGAGAAAGAGTTTAGCCCATCTCTCCCATCAGAAGAAAGCAGAGTACGAGTCTGCTCAGATCTCTGATTATGGGCTTCCTGTATCCTTAGTGACAAGCAGGCCAGGGGGGTAAGGCTGTTCAGGTCTGTGGATCACCACCCTGATCTTGTGTTACCGAGAAGCTGGAGTGTGGTCCAGGTGAGCAAGCACTGTTTATCAGGACACAGACAGTTCAGTCCCAGGCACATGTAAAGTGCTTCACTACATGAAGTCCTTGGTTATCTCAGGCTGCACACAGTGGTCAGGTTGAGAACTAAGAACAGCAGCCATAGGACCGGATGCTCTGGTGTCAGCAATCACCATGACACTTTACAGTAACTTTGTACAGATCCAAACGCAAGAGGTATTCCAAGAAGAAAAATATTCAAATTAGTACCTTAGCTGTCAAGAGTGTGTGTAAAATCAACACATATGCCTTTCATAAGAAAGTGATATTTTAATGTATTTTTGAGTACTTTCTATTGTCTATTCAAAATGTGTTTTATTTTAAAGGAAAGCTAATGTAGGGTATATAAGTGATACCTAAATAAAATTATTAAAACTGAGTTAATATAGCTAATTTATAAAAAAAATGATACAAAACAGCAGGAATTGAAAACTGTTTGCTTAAATCTTAAGCCTTTTATTTACTACAATGCAGAACATTTTACTTTTCAACATCAGTGAGTTGGAGGTGGGGTTTTTGCTTTTTGACATTTTTATTTATCCAACAGAAAACAAGAAAGGATAACTGTTAGTAACATCAGTAAATTAAAACAAATACAGAAACAATTCTCTTTTGGAATGAGGCTAAAACAACTGGTCAGCAGACCCTTCCCTCCTGCCCAATACCCATAACATATGAGTACCCAGCAAACAATACTGGACAGTAATGAGACAGAATAGCCGAAGGTTTTCATTTTATACATCATGAAATAGTGACAAAATGTAGATGTCCCCAAGCCACTCAATGGATTTGCCAATTCTAAATTGCTCTGAGATGCTTTACACATTGTGCAATGTTCTCTCCAAATAGCTTTTCGTGTTTAATAAAATGTCATCCAGACATCCTTTGACTTCAGTGCAGGACATGCAAATGGTCATATACATTGCACACATAAGTAATGAGGGGACTCATGACATATGCAAAAATGAAAAGAAATTATTTGGCAATATGCTAGTGAAAAATTCATATTCCGTGGCAACTATCCAGTTTGGGGAACAGTATCCAGCTCTGACCCGGTGAGGTCTGACAGACTCCTCTTGCTTTGCACTCACGGGGGTTCATCCCCAATCTCATGCCATCTTTCTCTGCACATTCCAGTCTTTGGAAATACAAAATACCCCTAGATAAAGTACTCTTCTCCAAGAAAATCTCACTCAAAGGTCCTGACTCAAATCTTTAATTAATGCAGGCAGGCATGAGGGCTCTTAGGAGATGTCCCCAGAATGACACATGAACGCACTCTTAAAGTGACCTGATGAGTCTGCATGCCATCTTATTAAATTAAAGCACCTATGTATATGATGCATCCAATGGCTTAGATATGAGGATTCTAGAAATAATACATGTCTTATAGCAAAAAATATACATATAATAATCCACCTATAGTTTATATAAATGATGAAATGTTTCGAATATATCTATATATCTATATATATGTACACATATATACTCTGTGTATTTGCAGAATCAGGAACACAAATACTACAGTCCTTCACTGGCTCTTGCATGTCAGTGTCAGAGACACTAGATTTCAAAGTCTATGGACTAGAACAAAGGTCATCGCTGAGGACAGAGGACTGGCTTGATGCACCTTCCCTTATGAAGAACCAGATTTGCTGGGCAGTGGCAACCTGCAATGCAGGGCTTATTGCATGGGCCGATCTCATTCCAGTTATCACATGTCTTCACACATCCTGGGCCACAGGTATCATACACAGCACCATGTTTGCACTGGGTCGCTAAAAAAGAGGGAACAAAGGTGTTGTAAATAAATGGCCACGGTAGCTCACCTTCTGTATGAGACTGAAGTCTTGTGGGCTATGCAGAGACTCTGTCACAACCAAAGCTCAGATTTACATTTTAATGAGAGAATGAGGAACAGGTAACATTTTGTTTTGAACACTTTGGGAATTAACAAACCCAAAGACCTGTCTCCTGGGTCAATGGATCTTAAAACAAAAATAATAGTAATTTAAACTTTCCATTCCTAGGTAAGAGAGACCATCAATTTGCAAGGCTGTTAGAAAATTGGTAAGGTTGTTTAGTTACTGCAAAATACCATGACAGTTTAACCATGAATAGTCCTTCCTGTTTCTAAGTTATTATCAAGAAAAATATCACACATAACTATTTTAATATTCAAAGTATACAATTACCCACAAAAAATCTGAGAGTATTTGAGATATGTGTCACATTTTAAACCAAAGTGATCATGTGTTGAATGAATCAACTTGAGACAAGTTAGAGGAAGAGGATAGTTCCAGATGTGGAAGAGGATAGTTCCAGATGTAGAAGAGTCAACTGGGTAACCACAAAAGGGCAGCGGCTGGCTGGGTCAGAACGTACTAGAGCGGATAGGATGGCATAGGCAAGTCCTACTGATTTGATATCTTTGTTAACTTAGAGCTGAAATGATCTGGGTAACATTTTCTGAGATGCTGAAAATTTAGGAATAGACTTACCTGAAAGCAACAATAAAAACATTCCAAAGTCTACAAAGTGAGTTCCAGGTCAGCCAGGGCTATACAGAGAAACCCTGTCTTGAACCACCCACCCCCCAAAAAACTTGACTTTTCTTTTTTTTATTATTAGATATTTTCTTTATTTACATTTCAAATGTTATCCCCTTTCCTAGTTTCCCCTCCAAAAATCCCCTATCTCCTTCCCCCTCCACCTGCTCCCCAACCCATCCACTCCCACTTCCTGGCCCTGACATTTCCCTATACTAGGGCATAGAACCTTCACAGGAGCAAGGGCCTCTCCTCCCATTGATGACCGTCTAGGCCATCCTCTGCTACATATGAAGCTAGAGCCATGAGTCCCACCATGTGTTTTCTTTGATTGGTGGTTTAGTCCCAAGAAGCTCTAGGGGTACTAGTTAGTTCATATTGTTGTTCCTCCTATGGGGCTGCAAACCCCTTCAGCTACTAAGGTACTTTCTCTAGCTCTTTCACTGGGAACCCTGTGCTCCATCCGATGGATAACTGTGAGCATCTGCTTCTGTATTTGCCAGGACTTTTCAAACTCTTGTTAGCTCCAATGACAATCACAAACATGGGTCAATCTCAGCAGTGGGAAATAGACATGTGTGGGATGCAGCCATTCTCCAGAAGTACCAACAACACTCCAAACTTCATTTGAAATGTTTTTGAATGAAACTAATAACAGTGGAGAGTCATTTTTTCTCAGTTTAATTTCTCCATTTTAGTTTGCACAGTATGAAGACAAACCTGCTGAGGTACTGAGTCTGTGACCATAAATCCTATAACTTTTTGTTTTTAGTAGACCATACTTTGAGTCTTTTTAATAATACTTTTAAAGTGACCATAAACACTGTTATTTATCCATATTTAATTCATAGTGAGTTAATAAGAAGTACATTCTGTGATGACTTCCAGATTCCTGAAGCTCCAGTTAAAAGCAAACAGGGAAAGAAGTGGCCTGGCAGGCAAGAGTTATCAATTGTGCCTAGTGCATGCTTCCTTACTATGAGTTGTTTGAAACAGTTTGAGAATTTTCCCACCCCTCCCCACCTCGTTCTTCCTTCTTTCCCTCCCTTTCCCCCTCCCCCTGTTCCTCCCTTCTTTTTTTCCCATCTCCCCTCTCTTCCTTCTCAACTCCACACTCCCCTCCAGACCATTAAAGGAAAGCACTGTTTCTTCTTTATGACATTGGATAAATAGATGAAGACAAGGAATATGGAGATCAGCATTTATCTTCCTTCAACACTCCTGATTTCTGCACCTGTGATATCTTTTAGACTCTTCACTGAATATTTCAAAAGTTCTCTTCCCAGTGATTAATAGAATATCCTATTCATTGAACATACTTAAAAATTTTGGAACCCCCTAGCTGAAAATCAGTCCACATACAGTGTACATCAATGTTGCTATCTTTCTCTAAAACAATAATGATCATGTATAGAAATTACTACAGAGCTGGTGAAGCTATGGCCAGCCATGTTTCAGAACAACTCAATAAGAAAAAATCTCTGAAGATAGTAAGGTGGGACCAGGATGTCAACCATTTAAAATAAATACTCCCTCTTCCCCCATCAGACAGACTGGTGATTTAAACATGCAATCAGGATTGAGACTAGACCTGAAATGGCTTTTACATCCATGTACCCCATCACTGCAGAGATAGACAACTATTGCTTCCAAAGCAGGTGTAAAAAGGAAGGTCCTGTGTGTTCCCATTACTGTCCTCAGACTCCACAGCAGCATATCCTTATCTACCACACATAACCACCGTCCTGTCTGGTTTACTTGAATCAAGGGCCTGAGTTCCCTTTGCCTACCCATTCACTGCCAACCCTGCTGACTGTGGGTGTCCTGCCTGTCCCCTCTGTAATCCCCTCTGCTATCCTGCTGCCTGAACATTCCTCTTCTCCCTCTCTGTTAACCTAAGCCATCCCTGACTCCCGTGCTGGGGGACTTACTCTTTCTCTCAAATGCCAGTTTATGGAGAAATTTACAGCCATGTTGCCCCACTTTGTGATCCACTAACTCTGTGAACCATCACCACCCTCCCACATTATTGAAGCTGTTCCTTCCAAAGTTTTCAGCAGTTATCGGGTCTGCTGACACCCTGACAATTTTGGTTCACGAAAAAGCCACACAGTCATTTTGTCTATTTGGCTTGTGACACTGTATGCCTTCTGGTTCCTTGCTAACCTTTTATAGATGCACTCATATCTTGGACACCTGTGTTTGATCTCAGCACTAAATATTGAAATTGCCTCCTAGCCTGTTCCCCTGACATTCTAGTGTACATTCCCTTTTCCTTTCCAGCTCCAATTCCAGCTTTATCCCGGTTTTCTACTTATAGAGCTCCAAGTCTTCTATTATCTCTAATTCTTTGCCTGAGATAATTTCTTATCTAAATTCAAAATGTCACCTCCTTCAAATAGTTTCTGAAAACTCCAGATGACCTTCTTTTCTCTGGATTTCATAGCACTTGGACATTATACTTGCTTATTCGTTTGAACTGTCCAATAACAGTGCAGTGATGGTGTGTGTGTGTGTGTGTGTGTGTGTGTGAGAGAGAGAGAGAGAGAGAGAGAGAGAGAGAGAGAGAGAGAAAGAGAGAAAGAGAAACAGAGAGAAGCACACAGAGAGAGACACACAGAGAGAGACACACAGAGAGAGACACACAGAGAAGCAGAGAAACAGAGACAGAGAGACAGAGAAAGTAAGTGTGGGTGTGAGTGTGTGGGAGTGTATATATCTGTGTGCATGTGGTTATGTCTTGAGTATGTGAGTATAGGGTTGTATGAGTATATGTGAGGGTTTTGTGAGTGTGTGTATGTGTGTGAGTTGCTCCAATATGTCTGTGGGTTTTGTTTTGTTTAAATATAGATTCTGATGTAACTCCTGTCCTTGACAAGCCAAGTCAAAGACTTTATAGGTCGAGCTATGTTTCCAGTCCTGCAGCTGCGATTCTTAGAGAAACTCATAGGATTCCCTCATCGTTCTTTGAAAATATATCTATTTCTAGTCACACATTTCAAAACTTTCTTCTGAGTTTACAGAAAAATCTATGTAGTGATAGATTCAGATGATTTTAAAAGTCACTAGGAGAAGCTGAGCTGAGGCCTGGGATCCTGAGGGCAGAGCTCACAGCCCTATATCTCCGGGTTTGGACACAGAACTGAGCACAGAGGGCATGCCAGCATGTGCTTATTAGATTATTTATATCTGCTTGTTTGCATATCTTTCCCCAAACTTTGGTGGCTTCATTCTAAGGGCATCTAACCCTTTCCTCTATTTCAACATGGATTCTCTTTGTGGCTTGTCAAGTTCATTCCCACATTCCAGTTTCTCACCTATCTTCGAGCTTTTGTCCAGTCAACTTTGTCTCCTTCACCTCTTGCTGTTACAGGGACATTTCTCAGAAGCATGCCCTCTCTCACATGGTCTCTTTTCCTTATAGATATGACTTATCCTGTGTCCTCTCTCCTAAAATCCCAGTTCTTATCTAGCTCCACCTCTAGCTTCTATCAAGGACCCCTCATCTCTCCCACCTCAAGCACAGACATCTTTTATGAGTAGAAAGTCGGCTGCAGAGGATGAAGAAGTTCAAGGGCCAAACAAGATCTATCATAGAATGTCACCTTAATTTCACTTCAAATTAAATCAATAACCTTCTATTAAGTATCAGATATTAACCTTGGGGGACAGATGTGATCTCATCTCAGACATCCAGATCCTGGGCTCAAAAGCAGACAGGAGACACTGATGCATACCCAGATCCATAATATGATATAAGATGTACAGTTCTAGAGAGAGAAAGCACAATACAGAGGAAGAGAAGAGAGAAAATTATGACTCAGCACTGATAGTTAGGTGAGATCAAGGAAGACATAAGAGAAAAAAATCCTATTTAGGTAAAGTAAGCAGAGGGCTGGTGACATAGTTAAGTATCCACTTAGCACGTGCAAGGCCCTTGGTTAAAATACTAACAGTGCAAATCATCACCACCATCATCATCACCATTGCCATCACCATCAATATCATCATTATCACCATCGCCATCACCACCACCACCACCACCATCATCATCATCAGTAGAAACTCATCATCATCATCATCATCATCATCACTAGAAACTTGTGAGACCAAAAATATTAGAAAGAGCTTCCCTGGTATTTACTCAGAGATTAGTGTGGCCATGATCAGGTAACACAGGTGCGATGGTTAAACTGGTATGCATGGGATAAGGGATGATCGTTGCCTTGGTGGTTGAGTAGGTGTGGAGTATTGGGAGGGAGAATGATGAAAGAAAAAGGTAGAGCACCAGGCCAGAGCCAGAGAATGCAGAAGCCCCTTCAACACCCTGCAAAGAGAAAGCTTGGCCAGCTTCGGAGCTGAAGAATGAAACTATGAGATTGATCTCCATTTTAGCACAATGTGTAGATGATATTAGAAAGCAAGCACCAACTGGATCCTCTGGTTACCCTCTATGATTCCATTTGTTTTTCAAACTCATAAAAGAAAAATATAACCTTTAAACATATATGTGATTTGATTTGCTCGCATGCCTTTGAAGGATTTCATTTGGTTAAATCATTTTTCCTTTTTTCAAAATCAGGAAACTGTCAGAGTAGCAGCAAGGTTTAGCACTCATGTAGCCTCCAGGGACATCCATCGGCTACAGTGATGCATAAAGATGGTACTCAAAGGTTTATCAATTTGTTCCATAAGCCACTGTCTGTGCCCTCTGGAACTAAACTGTTTCTATGCTGCACTCTTTCGCCCAGAAGCTGATTGGTGGTCACAATGCCCAGCTATACACCTCATGAGTTCACAAGAGGCATCTAGTCAGTCAAAGATAAGTTCCAGGTATAGCGTCTGGCCAGAGTGGATGCAGGGGAGTAACAGGAAACAGCTGTAAGATGTGGAAGTGAGGAAAGAAGACAATTGCTCAAACAACACCCAACATCCACAGCACTGCTGAGAAATGCAGAAGCCAGCACCGCTTCCCTGTATTAAAGCTGCTGGTGAATGTGCAGTGACAGTTACTGTCAGCTGTTGGTAGTGGGTAGATAGTCTGCTAAGGATGGCAATATAAGATACAAGACACAACATCCTAAAATTTTTTGGAATCATATGGTCCTAAGAAACACCTACCAGGAATCAAGCGACTGGAGTGAATGAATAAAGACCCAGTTGTATTTATCCCTTCTTTTTAGCTTGCTTGCTTCTCTGTGTTCTTACAATGATACCACCTACCTTAGCTTCTCACTTTCTAGCTCTTAAGGCATGAGTAAATTGTTTGACATCCATAGTCTTAATATTTTTATCAACAAAACATGGCGAAGTTCATAAGCTGGTTCTCTAACTATACCTCCTGAATTCACAGGAGGCATCTAGGTTCTCAATATGTTTATAAATAAGACAAGATGGAGTTCATAATATTACCATCTAGGCTTTCATGGGCATGAGATACAATAAGATACATCTTAAAATGCTAGTACACTCCTAAGCAAAGGAAATACTACTAGAAAAATAACAGACTCTAAAATGGCTATTATTAAGCCTAAAGTTCCACTGTTGTTATTAGCATTAATGATTTTTTATTTAGTAATTCTCAGGCTTAATTTGAATTGCACTAGGCCCCCTGGGCACAGACAGCGGCATGTCAACGGTGGTGATGGTGCTTAAATCCAGGAGAACCTTTAAAATATCACTTGTGCACTTGGAGTTTCCTTCCTCATTTGTTTCTCATTTGTTCAACTCCCAAGCTTTTTACACTAGAAACCACTTTTCTGTCTCAGCAGCCTTAAGTGCTACCATGACTCAGAGCACCTAGAAGCTGGAACCAAGTAAATTACATTTTTACAATATTCATTATCCTAGATGAATCTGAATACAACTCTGAGAGATGTACCGAGCTCTGGAAGTCCATTTTTCAATGTGTCAACCGACCATCTGGACGTCTACAGTGTGTATGCATGTGTGTGTGCATGCATGCATGCATGTGTGTGTGTGTGTGTGTATGCCTGTGTGTGAGTATGTGTGCATGCCATGTGTATGTGTATATGTCTGTGTATTTGTGGGTGGGGTGTGTGTGTGTGTGTGTGTGTGTGTGTGTGTGTAGTGTATGCACGCCTCTGTATGTGTGTGGGGGCATGCCTTTGGTGTGTGTGTACACCAATTTTGAAGGTAAATGGAATCTTTCAGGTGATAAACCAGCCTGCCTCAATCTTAGGCTTCAAAGCCATCTTACAGTAAAGAAAAATTAGTCTCATTTCTGTTTATGATTAAGTTATATTTAATCCTCAATTTGGAAACACCCTACTCCTGAACTATAAACCCTTTATCTCTGTATGTCCAATGCTGATCTCTTAAGCCCTGCCTTAGGGAGAGACAGCTCATGTACATGAATTTTTAAAAACACTTGTTTTGGGGGAAGGAAAAGAGGGGCAGGACCAAGTCTGGGAGGAGACAGGGAGATGTACAGAGGGTCATGAAATTGAACAGGGGTGTTTAGCAGTGGGGGTATGAAGAACTGGGGGTAGCCACTAGAAAGTCCCAGATGCCAGGAAAGCAAGAGGCTCCCAGGACCCTGTGGGGATGACATTAGTGGAAATACTCAACAAAGGGGAGAGATAACCTGTAGAGACCATATTCAGAAGTTAGGCACTGTCTCCAGTTAAGGGAGGGGGCCACTCACCCATCTCAAAAATATTAACCCAGAATTGCTCCTGTCTAAAGGAAATACAAGGATAAAGAGCGGAACAGAGACTGAAGGAAAGGCCATCCAAAGACTGCCCCACCTAAAGATCCATCCCATATGCAGACACCAAACTCAAACACTATTGCTGATGCCAAGAAGTGCTTGCTGACAGGAGCCTGATATAGCTCCTGAGAGGCTCTGCCAGAGCCTGACCAATACAGATGTGGATGCTTGCAGCCAACCATAGGACTGAGCATGAGGACACCAATGGAGGAGTTAGGGAAAGGACTGAAGGATATGAAGGGGTTTGCAACCCCATAAGAAGAATAACAGTATCAACCAACCAGAGCCCCCCTGAGCTCCCAGGGACTAAACCACTAACCAAAGAGTACACATGGAGGAACCCATGGCTCCAGCTGCATGTAAAGCAGAGGACAGCCTTATCTGGCATCAATGGCAGGGGAGGCCCTTGGTACTGTGAAGGCTCGATGCCCCAGTGTGTGGGAATGCTAGGGCAGTGAGGTGGGAGTGGGTGGGTGGGGGAGCACCCTCACAGAAGCAGGGAGGAGGGAGTAAGATAGGGGGTTTGCAGAGGGGAACCCAGGAAGGGAGATAACGTTGAAATGTGAATAAATGCCAGGCAGTGGTGGTGCATGCCTTTAATCCCAGCATTTGGGAAGCAGAGGCAGGCAGATTTCTGAGCTCAAGGTCACTCTGGTCTACAGATGGAGTTTCAGGACAGCCAGGGCTATACAGAGAAACCCTTTCTCCTGTCTCGTAAAAACAATAACAAAAAACAAAACAAACAAACAAAAAAGAAAAAGAAAAGAAATGGAAATAAATAAAATAACCAATAAAATGTAAAAAGATAAAAATTATGAAATCTAAATAATAAAAAGCTTGTTTTAATTAGTTGTTTGTTTTAATTAATTTGGACATGTTTTGTCTTGGTGGTATTTTTCCTTGCATCTGAAGAACTAATATTGGGAGTAGATTTCTTTTCTATTGCTAAAGGGATTCAGTCCCTGAAGTGAATAAGTCAACATAAAAGTGACGTCCTCAGATGCATCATGTGAGCTGGAATGATGCCCAATACAGCCCTGGGCCAGGAGGAGATCCTGCTAGAATCTGAACCAAAGCACCACACCAGCTAGTATAATGGACGGAAACCGTCGGAGCCTCTAACCCAGCAGCACGGATGGGTGCTTGTCTCTGTGTATTACATTCATTTTTCTTGAAGATTTAAGGGAAGGAGAACTCAAAGCAAGGGAACTAAGATTAATAATGGCAAGAAAGATCCAATCCTAAACAAGCATTCAACCTAGCATATGAGCTATAGGTCATCACTTCGCATCAGCCTGGGCTGTAAGTCACATAAACTGCCTTCTCATTTATGGTCGGAGCTAAGGCTGTTAGGACTCTTGCAGTTAGCAAGTCTGCCCCTTGGTACTAAAACGTTTCCCAGCACTTAGCTTAGATCCTACTCACTCTCACTACCTTCAACTCTGTCACTGACTAAACTTCTGTGAGCTCAACATTCTTTAAGATGTTTCTTACACATAGCACAATACTCACAGGTTGGTATGGTGAAATTCCATAACATTCCCTTATTTCCATGGTGAGTGTGATGTAAAGATATTTATCTTAATCCAAGACACCATCAGTTATAGACCATGATTCCTTCAATAGTCCTTTCTCAGCCCCCTGTGTTCAATATGAGCTCTCTATTTCTATGCACCACATTGTAAAAATAAGTTTTCTTAAGCCCCCACTGGTTTCCACTTTTCTTAAAACAAAAGCTAGATTCCTTCCTATGGTCTGGAAAGATTGTACATTCCAGCTTCCTCTCTGCCCGGTTTCCCCTATCCCTTGATCATCAGGATCAAGACAGAACTGACTGTTTTACAATGTGAGAAATGCTGGGGTTTTTGCTGCGCTGTGGCTGTCCACCCTGGTTCTCATGCATAGTCTGTTTCTTTGACTCCCCTCGGTCCTTCAGCCTCATGTTATAGCACCATCTCTGTTAAAGAACCTTACTTCTCTAAGCTGTCCAAGTGGCTACCCACCCTCTTCCATTTGCCCTCTACAGCTCTGCGCTGTTCCTTCTTTTTCCATGTTCAACTATTTTCAAGTGTTGTCAGTCTTTGTTTCTGTTTTCTCTCACAAGACAGCAGCACTTCAAAGACCCCTGTCTTTGTGAAAGTACCCACAGCATCTAGCACAATGCCCAGTGTGCAGCCACTTTATCACATGCATTTTTGGATGAAGAGGGGCTTCTATTTTACATATATCAAATGAGCTAGTTCATGAAGACAGAGAGCTAATAAGCACTGGTGTAGGGATCTGCCTATACAAGGGAGAGAAACATTCGGCTGGGGTTTATTATAACAGATCGTGTTTACCCTGAAGACCTTAGATGACTGTAATGGTCCTGAATCTCTTTTGTTCCACACATGATCCAAACTAGTTGTGACTGTCTATGTTCTAAGCACATCCAGCTGTTAGCTTGAAGTTTGAAGGGTTTTGCAACAGTGGAAATCTTTAAATTGTTAAAATGTGCATGCCACAAAGCATTTGTCCCAAGTGCTCTGCCCCATGGGAAGCTCCTGGGTTTTGTCAAGTTGCAAGCCAGTTGAATCACCTCTGGGATTCCCAGTTGGTCAAGCGAGGTTGGGGGTGGGGGTGGGAGAATGGATTGTTCACACTAGCACCCCTGTGGCTCTCCTCTCCATTGTTTTCCTGACCATGACAATGGCCTACTGTTAGATGGTCCCTCCGGTGCTTTCTTACCTGCACAGCTCTGCTGAGGTTCCCAGTGCACTTTGATTCCCTCTCTCTGACAGGCACGGGTATACGCCAGAAATGACTCACAGTAACAGTTTTTATGGACTGGACATTCACACATGTCTGTTACACAGGACCTAGGGGTCACAACAGAGAGAAAATATTGTCTTAGTATATCAAATTATCAAAGACTTGAAAAGATATCTGTGAGAAAAAGTTAGGTGGATACCTAAAAATAAGTATAAAAATTCTGTAGACAACTGTGTCCACACAGACTCTAAACACTGTGATATCAGGTTTTTGTTCTTTGAGAGGACTATGCCAAAGACCTTGTTGCAATGTCAAAAATGTTCTAATATTTCCACTGCTCAAGGAAGTAACCACTCCCTGTATTTGTCTGCTAAGGAGTTGGAATATAGCTGGAGCCACTGAGCAACAAAATATCTGATTTGACTTAATTTTAACTACCATAGATTTAAATAGCCAATGATTAGAAGCTGCACTTACAAGCTCTGGGAGCATAGACAGGCTGCCATTTGTGACTATAATGATACACAAAATGGTTGGCTCTACTCTACCACAGCCAAGAACACCAAACAACTTGATAAAAGCTCAAAAGCCCATAGGTTTGGGATGTGCAATTAGCATTTACTCTTGCAAGGTCTTGCATCCCAGTTTCCTCTTCAGGATGCAAGTTAACACATTCCCAAGAAAGCAAACATTCCGGATCTTTAGCTAGGCTCAGAGTATTGAATCAGCAGCTGCAGCTTAAATTTTAATATGAAAATGAATGAGCAAGACATCAATTAAGCTGAAATGTGTTTAAAGGCAAACAAGTTCTCAAATTTCTCAACTAGACAGGCATCATGATGAACATCCATCATGATAGAATATTAGAGTTTACCAAATGCTTTGCCAGGCGGGTGGTCTGTTGCAGAAGAATAGACAAGGCCTGCTAAGCAGAGCTCCTGCATTATAAATAAAGGGATCATTTTACTCAAATAAGTAAGTGTGCTCAAATTCATACTTTTAAGTGGTGAAGGAGCAAATCAAAATGGCTTCCAGACTTTGGCCATTCTACATGTATCATATCATGTTAAATTCCTCACCTCTACAGGCAAATGTATCACTCAACAATTCTAAGTTGACTTTTATGTAACAGAACTTCAAGGTTAATAAAATTAAGCTAATCTTACTTTTTTTTTCTAGTCTTTGTTCAGCAATTTCCTTCCTTGCTGAACCAATTTCAAGGCTGAATGCATAAAAATAATCAAGATTTTAAGTGGCACACATGATCCTGAAAAGTATTCAGGCCATGGCCATCCAGTGCCAACATACAGATGTCTCTCTCTGTATTGGACATGTAATCTACTGGTTGAAGAGAGAGGTCAGTTAGTTCTAGGTGCTAGTTGGTACCCTGCCTAGCTATGAACAAGAGCTAAACAGCAGAGATTATATTCAGAAACTGATGGTAGTCCTGGCTAATTTTGCAGTCCAGTACTCAAACATAGTCTTGAGAAACAGGGACTAACAAACAAAGGAGACCCAAAGCTGAGACAAAAAAAGGAGCCTTTTGCATTTCACTGATGACTGTTGCCCTTGACACAGATGTCAGGATTGAGAAGCTGATCTCTCTCCTTTCTGTAGTGGTCAAAGATGAATTTCCTTACACTTTGATCCCCCGTCATTAAAGAAATCCTGTGAAATCATATTCCAGCAAATGTATCCAGGCACCGAATACACAGTGCTATCTTTGCCCTGGATGTTGCCTCTGGGTTTCCAAGGCAAAGCTAGATTAGTGTTGTTCTGAAAGTACCCACTCCATGTAGCCTGTGCATCCTCATCAACCTCATCTCCTCTCGTGTTTCAGTTTTCATTTCAGAAACCCTCACATCTAGCATCATCGTGTTCAGACTCCATAGACAGCAGTATTGGCTGTACCAGGCTATATCTTTACTGTCATTCCTACTTTGCATCTCCAATGGGCTTTTGACTCCCCTTTTGGGGGCCATCTTTCCCCTGTATCCACAGCTCTCATTGCCCTGGTCCAGGTAGGATGCCATCGAATGGTCCTGCTCAATGATGAAGATATATGGATAAGGGGTGGCACAACTAAATGCTTTTATTTCTCAACTGAAAAGTTTTACACCTAAACGAGTAGTGATCTGCATGAACTGAGTCTCCAGACAGAAGGATTTTTCAGAACAATAACATCTAAGAAAAGAGGCAATAACCTATATTGCCCACAATAGGGATCCATTTAATAAAACATTGGTGACTGTCCAATAAATACTCTACAGCCTTTACACTGATGTTTTGGAAATATTAAAATATCAAGCAGTATAAAAATTGATATTGTATAATCATAGAAACAAAATAAAACAAAACAAATATGCTTGAGTGTTCATAATGGCCATCTTGGGGAGGTGAATTTAGAGCCCTCGTTATTTTTTAACTGTGTCTAATTAATACATCTAGCACCTAAAATGCAAAGTACCAAAAGAATTATTTAAAAACAAAGATGAATATTAGTATTTAAGTCATAATTTAGGAACCTGAGTTGTAAGATAAAATGAATCAATCAGAGAAATTCACAGTATTCAGTAATTCATCTTTGTTTTAAAATAATTCTGCTAAAATATTTCTAGGCTCTCATGAGACCTGCTGATACAAGTTTTGATTCTATTCACTTTGCGTTTCCTTACACTGTCCTCCTGATCCTGTGAACTTGACATCCTGACAGATGGAACCGATACCAGAATAGTTATACATACTTTTGCTGGTTGCAAAGGAATCTATTACCAGAAAACTAAAAGCATCTTGAAATGGACTTCAAATCAACTTCAGGAGGGGGAATGTGCGGTTATTCAACTGCTCTGTTCATGTTTATCACACCTAATAATTCAGTATGGGGAAAATGTAGTTTATGACATGTGGCATTGAACTAACATGCATTTATGGGAGATTACTGTCCTTCCTTTAATTGATATGCACCAGTATTATATTATATAGTATAATATAAATCTAGGTTATATCCTAAGTAGAAGAATTTCATGGATTTTATTTTTGCTGAGATTTGTCTTTTAGATTTCTGCTTTTACAACATTCCCATGTCATGATTATGTTCTAATAAATAAGGAGTTTGTCAGGTGACTCACTTGTCATTGTGCCAGAGGGGAGATACAGCGTCTACACTGAGCTTTGCAGAGAGGTTCTGAGGGTAGATCACCCTGCCTACTCTTTGGGTTTTCTCTGTAAAGCATACAACAATGGAGGCGTAGAGAAGGATAGAGAGTGGGGGAAAGATGCCAAAGCTATTAGAAAATAAATTCATGTAGAAATTCTAAATTATTAGAGGGAGATTCAAGATCTCCTGCTGGCTTCTCTCCCAGAGGAAACAGACTTAAAAATAAATGTCGTGTCTGTCACTAAACAAGTCAGTTGGAGAAGAAACTGGCCAATGATCAGGCATCCTCATAAGGCCCCTTGCCCTTGGTGTGACAAAGACAGGGTCCTGGAGGGTCACTGCTCTGAGACTGAATCCAGACTCCAGACCAGAATCCCAGATGTTGTTCCTGGAATGAGGAAGCCCCCAGTGCCAGTTGGCTTCCAACTCAAACATCATCATCAATTGGAAGGATCTTTGTGTTAATCTTAAAGATGCAGTCACCAAGGTGCCAGCAACTGCCACCTGGATCCCTCACTCAGTCCTGAGTGAGGAGAACCCTCCCTGAAGTATCTCCCATAGGCCCTTGGGAAAACCAATACCTAAGTAACCTTAGACCTGTTCAAATGAGCAGATGAATTTGGTTTGCTATCTGTTTTTCTTTCATTAAAAGCCATGACTTGCTCTCTGACTCTTTTGCTAGGAGACATTTATATGGCTATTTGTTTCTGGCTTCCTTTAATGCAAATGAAAACTAATCCTTTTCTGAGTCTAAGACAGGGAAAAAATAATTGGTTAGTGGACTCCTCTCCACTTCCAGAACTTCCTGATTTTCATGATGACCAGCTCTTTTTAAAGGAGATGCTAGGAATTGATTACAATCTGACCAAAGGTACTTTCTTCAATTTTTTCTAGGTTGCTAGATGGGTACCATTTTATTTTATTGGCTTTTTTGAGACAGGATTTCTCTCCTTAGCCCTCTGGCTCTCCTGGAACTCACTGTGTAGATCAGGCTAGTCTTGAACTCATAGAGATCTACCCAGCCAAAATTGGTACTTTTTAATGGTCTGGCTATATAATAAAATAAAATAAAATAAAATAAATTCAAGCCATGTCAGACACCACCATAAAAAGCAGGCAGCTTTTCATGATGAAGAAGTTTCACCCATCACAATCTCAGGAGTAATTGATGCAGTTTTGGGACCTTGAGTTCCTAATTGATGTCTTATTTTATCTTCTCCAAAGTACAACCTATTCACTTTCAAAAGAAGCTTCAGTTGTCCAATTCCATGTATTAGAGTCTTTGATTGTTCTCCGCCTGCAAATGGATAGGAGTGGGAAGTGGAGACCGTAAACCTTTCTATGACCATTTTATCCAGAAGTAATCAGATTAACTTGATGTCCAACTCCTAAATGATTCTTGATGGGATTTGCTAGATACTGAGTTTTATATTAGCAGGATTGAAAGCCATTAAGATTGGGCCCTCTTTCATAGTTAGCAACTTGTAAAAAACAAAGACTGTAAGTGTAGGACTTGAAGTACTGGTCAAAATAATGGGATCCTAGTCATATATCTGACCCAGAGGTTCACTAATAGATAACCATTTAAATCTGAAGAGATTATTATCTATCTGGAACAAAGACTTCCCTGTAAGACTTGATTCAAGTGGGCCTATCAATAAGCTCAGGAAAGTTATCTATTTCAATGTGGACCAGCATGATAGTCCTTTTGGACATTGTCTACCCTCATCCCTTGAGAGTGCTCCTCTTTACTCTCCAATGAACTATCTTCTACACTACTATATACATATATATGCACATTTACATACAAATTACATGCATGACATAAATAAAAGTAATAACAAAAGAATTGGTTCTCAAGCATTCTATTTTTGGTGTACTTTTCATCCATTACAGCTCCTCTCTCTCTCTCTCTTTCTCTCTCTCTCTCTCTCTCTCTGTGTGTGTGTGTGTGTGTGTGTGTGTGTGTGTATGTGTGTATGTTAGTAGTTCAACATCTCCTTGAAAACATGTCCATTTCCTCTCATAGTAGCCAAAGCATTATCAACACCAGGGTGAATGCCTGTGGTTAGATCAATACATCTCAGTTTCTTAGCAGTGAAGCCAATAACATCACTACGCCCTTCAGCAATGCTCCAAGGTAGCAACCACAGCCCATAAGTGGCTGTCTAAATCGCATAAGTAAATCATAGTGAAATTAAGTTGTGTCCATTTGTATACTCTTACTAGACACACTTTGCTGGTGGCCAATACATTGGACAATTCAGAAGCTTTCCTAAACACAGAAGGTTCTCTTAGGTGATGCTAGCTAATGGAAGCCAACTCCATTAGAACATGGAGTCATCCTTGCATTCACAGAGAGATTCCTAATTGTAGTCAGATTAGGATCAAGGTTACTCCTGTCTTCTGACTGTACATCAAAAGAAAGTTCATCCTATGAGAGCAGAGCAGAAGCAGAAGGAACAGAAAGAAGTTCAAGACCAGTCTGAGCTACATAAAGTGATCATCTCTTAAAAACAAGAAAAAGGAAGGTCACGTTTCTTGGCATCCAATCAAGATCCCTAGAAATCTAGAGCTCAACCTACTCTCTTACTCATTCACATTTACCAGATCATAAAAGATGGCTCATTAACCCTGGACTTTCTTCCCATCTTACTAATATTGCTCTAAGTGTGCTTTGTTTTGTGTGTTTGTTTTATCATGTCTCTCCTTTCAAGCTCAGTTTGAATTCCTCACATGTCCTCCTTGACTAGCCCAGGAAAGGAGAGCCACATCCTCCGAGTCCCACGCTCAGGCCACCTGCAGTCTTTGAACTTTCATAACTTCTTTCTCTCTTCAGGATGAGGAATGGGTCAAGTTCTTTTACATCTAGAATTTGTTATATTTTGGGGAAGTATCCAGAAAAGCATAAATCAAAGAAGAGGAAGGCATGACCACCTTGCACAAGTCAGGGTTGAGCACCTGCCTCACAGGCCATAACTATACGGGGTGTTGGGCAGGGGGCGGGGCTCACAGGGTTGAGCATTTACCTCACAGGCCATGGCTACAAATGGTCGAAGGGTACTTACAGGGTTGAGCATTTGCCCCAAAGGCCATGACTATACCTAGTGGCTGGAGGCTAAGAGGGTTGAGGACTTTTCTCATAGTCCTTGGCTACACAGGATCCCAAAGCAAGCTGCTTCCGTAGAAATCCTTCCTGTTCTTGTTTTCATGGGGAGCTTCTTATATTCCTGCCCTGTCTCCTAGCTGATTTTTTTTCTTAATTTAATGATTGTGGGAAAATAAGACTTGATGAGATAATTCCGATTTAATAAGATATTTTCAGAAAAGCACATATTCATTATGGTAAGAATAACATAACATATAGCTTCTTGTGTTATTAAAAATCTTCCAGTCGTGCTAAAATAGCATGGCTGTGCTTCCTAGCAACAGCAAAGCCAAGTAGATCTCCTTTGGCTTTGTCTGGGTATAAGGGCCATTTGTGATGAACAGAGGTGAGGGCATCTGCTTCCAGTCAAAGTGCTGAAAGACCACAAGGGTCAACCTTGGGATCTCTGCTGCGCTTCTAGGAGAACAGGAATCAAGCCATCAGAGACAGCAGCCAGACGTGGAACAGTGCTTTCTCCTCTGCCACCAAAGAGGAACTTGGCCTGGACTGTATCTCTCAACCTGTAGGTCAAGTTTTCTGAGACTAAGAACTAATGGGGCAAAACTTAGCAGCAGCAGAAAAGACAAAAGACAAAAAAAAGAAACCACAATGTGATCATGGCTGGCCTTGTTGTTTGTATCTGTTCTTAGAAGCCGGTGAAACTAGCTTAGGCTGGTTGATGCTTGGGAAACTCAGAGAAGAGGTCAAGAGAAGTGAGAGGCAGCCCTGGTCAAGTGGGTCAGCTACCACAAGACTACTAAATGATTCACCTACACTTTAACCCTTAAAATTCTGCCCTCATTGTTGAACCTGAGTTTCAAAGAAGCATCCAGGCTTGGTAACAATGGAGAGATTGCCTATCTATATCACATTATTCATCAAAAAATCTGATCCAGGTAACAGAGGTACACATTCTCCTCAAGGCTATATGGACACTTAAACACATTTGGGCTTACCTGTCTACAGAGGGAAATGGCACTGTGATCTGTAAAGAGAGGCTACTGGATCCACTAACATGGACCAAGGTGTGAGTTGCTTTATTGGGTTAAAGAAAGAACAGAAAAGCTTGCAGAGCCAACACAGGAAAAAATTTCTATTTCTCTTTCCAGATCATTCCTGGGTGGGCCAGCTACAGTTTGGCACCACTGTCACATTTGTTCACTGTGACACAAATTCTGACCAGAATATTATGACTGCCGGGGTTGGCAGGACAGCACTCCAAGTCTGAGCTGCTCTGTAGTGTGTGAACAAAGCCATAGAGCACTGAGGACTGGCAACTAACTGGCTTTTCTTGTTACCAATACAAAAGAGATCTTGGACCCAGCCTCATCCCTTCCCTCCTCCACTATACCCCAGGTTAGACCTTTGGCTGACTCCTAAGTAAAAAGAGGGAGCTCATGAAGCCTGTGCTTATTGAAGGCAGAAAGCAAGACACATGGACTAAAGCAGACAGACTTCACCAGAAAGGAGAGAGAGAGAGAGAGAAAGAGAGAGAGAGAGAACACAGAGACTAAATATCAAACTCTAAATAGTCTGTTATGGCAGAAAGCCAGTGCAATTGAGAAGTTGTGGAAAAATTCCATTGGGTGTGTCAAGGGCAGCCAGAAGGCCTTCCTGTTGCAAGATACATGAGATGGACCTTGAGCATCTGTGGAATTTGCTTGGTTACAGAACCAAGCAAATTGGGAAATTCCAGGAAAGGGAGGGGTGTGGAGTTGGGTTTCCAGATCTTCATATCTTCATATGCTTCACATGGTCAACTTCTCAACAGATACACATACCCCCCCCCAAAAAAAAAAAAACCCAAAAAACAAAAAAAGAGTCTCACTGGACAATTGTGTGGCCTAGAACAGCCTGGCACACCATCTGACTCTGACACTTCTTTCTCTTAGGGATCCAGTCCTCTAGAGATCAGGTCTGTCTACTGAAATGGCACAGAATGAACGCTGGTGTGCCAGGCTACAATGACCCTTCCATTCCTTCCAAGGTAACCACCAGTTTACAAGGTTACCTTCCTGCCTTCGGAGTCCTTCCTTCCTTCCTTCCTTGAAGTCTGCCCTTCAGCTTTAGGAACAGTGTATATGCAACAAGTAAGTTAACAAAAGCCTTACCAAGCCATCTCGATAAAGAGGTATTTACAGTGAATGCCTGCTGTAATTGCCAGACTTTTATATACGTTATATTATACTGCTCATAGGAACCTTTAAAAAAAAGAAAGAAAACTACTTAAGACTACAGATACTGGGAAACCCTGGTCTATTTACTACCTAGCCCACATTGTGGCAGAACTCTCAATCCTCCTGCCTCAGTCTATTGTGTGTTGGGAATACAGGACATGCATGACTGCACTTCACACAAATTGATTTTTTTAATCATTATAACATTGCCTGAGAGATAAATGGCATTGCCTGAATAGCAGAAGCCGGCAAAGCACAAGAAACCCAGTACAGGCCATTATCCTCTGAGCTGCTTTGGAAAGCTGATATTTTTGTGGACTAACATGGGTCTCTGTGATTACAGAGACTTATTTTAAAGGTAACAGTGCTTACTGTGGTTTTAACTTCTGTAATTAATTGGCGTGATCATATGAAATAATGGGTTTCTTTATTAAGCTTTCATATATGTATATATCATTGCATGCTGCTCCTCTGCATACACATCTGTGATCTGGCCTCATTCTCCATCCCCATTCTGCACATGGGAATACATGGTATGTGTCTGTCTGCCCTTCTGTTACCTTTTCTTGTTCCTTCTTCCCTTTGATAGCTTCCTTGTCCTATATAGCAACTTCTACTTTTATATAAGGATATGAATATTAGAAGAAGTCCTACATGTGTCTATCCATGAGAGTTGTGATTTTTAACAGCTATCATGCTTATTCTGGTACCTAAAAGACACCCCTTCTTCATAAGGTTATATATCAGACCACATGTGCCTATCAAGACACTGGTCCCCAAAGTTAATGCTGGAACAAGTTTCATTTTATCGAAATGAAATCAAAGATGCTCTGACTAACATTTTTGAAACAAGAAGTGCTTGAGATTTCAAATTTTATATTTTTATACACACACACACACATTATTCTTGAACACAAAAGCCATGTCTAAAACCCAAATAAATTCCACTTTGCATATACTTTGCATACATAGCTACAGTTGCATCCCCTTAGTGTACTTGTGGTTTAATTAAAACCCATCCCATGCAGTGAGGTGCAGAATTTGTGGAACTTTCCACTAGAGGCATCACATTGACGTTCAGAAGGTTCAGAGTTGGAAGCATGCTCTCCCTGTCAAAACTGTCATGCAGTCAGGCACACCCCCTTAGCTATGGACAGCAAACAGCTGCTGCAGGTGGGAGCATCATCTTCTTGAATGGTATAGCCACTGGGGACTAGTGGGGAAGAATAAAGGGTTCAGAAGGAAAGAAGGGGATTGCCAGTGAGTAAAAGGGTTTGAATGCAATTATAATGTTGTGTAGAAAGAAAGAAATTCCTCTGGGAAAATGAGCTGTCCTTCCTCAACTCTGAGGTATGGCCGGACCAGGAAGCTGACAGTGATTGCAGGTATTTGCTGGGCTCTTTCTCCTCTAGAGTTAACCCACCATGTCTCTTTGAGCTGTTCTTGGCAGAGCCTGGCATAGCTTGCTAAAGGAGGGTCTCACTCACCAGTCAGGGGCAGGGAAACCTAGCCACTACCCCCCTCTAGTGGCTACAAATTAAGAGTGCCTGCTAGCAGTAAATTTTTATTCCAACATTTGCTTCTAAATCAGAAGTCTCACTTTTTTTGGAGGGTATATGATAAAGGACCACATAAAAATGGCTGTCTGGCAGAAAATCAATCACTTTTCTCTTAAATTCGTGTTCAATCCATCACTGTCATGCTCACTGTAGAACAATTGTAAGGCCAGTCAACTAAAGCCCTGTAATCTAAGGGTCTGCCCCTGGTGCCTGCCAAGAAGGCTGGGAGCTTGGAATCTCACAGGCTCACTCCTCCAGAGGACAGAGCAAGTGTTGTATGAGTGGGAGAAGCCTAGACTCTATCTTTTAAAAAAATTTCATTTTGCCAAGGCACTAAGCTTTATGTGTTTTGGCTTGAAAACCAAACAACAAAAATTCTTAACTCCAACCTGCCTAACTTGAGAGAAACTTCCTCCGTCATAGAAGGAAGGAAAGCCAGAGCAGGCACACTACTCCAGTATACATGGCACAACACTCTGGCCACTGTGTGGAAATTTTCTCTACCTCGGTCTCTTAGCTCTTCCCACTAATGTCATTCACTTCTGACCCTACCTATCATCATGTATCCAGATGGACAGCCAGAGGAAAGTGCTCCACAGCCCCAATTGTGTAGGGGGAGGTGGAGAAGGAGCAGAAATCCTGCCCTGTCCAGCAGAACCACCTTCCAGGGAGGGCTGCACAGCTTTCCTGCTCTCCCACTGGGCCACCTTCTCATATCCAGCAATCTGGAAGCACTCACATCCTGACCTTGAGATTTTACAGAGACTTCATTGCATAGGTGTGAATCTTTGCATGCTTGCCATCGATGCTCAACTCACAGTCTCTCTCATCTCCCTGGGGATCTTCTGACATAACAGGGAGAGAGACAGGCCAGGAGACAGGTAAGAGTTCTAGGCTCAAAATGTAAGAGAATACTTGCTCTTAGATTCCAGAAGGTGGTAGGTAAGTATTTGAGAGCAAGTGCCTTCTTGTTCTTGGGAATGAGGAGAGACCAGCAGCACCTATAGTTCTTCCTGTAGAGCTGTCACTTGGAAGAGCAGCACATGTGGATACAAGTTTCTAAATTATACATATGTGTATTTGTGGAAGTCAGAGTAGAGTCACATAAGCATGGATCAAGAGGACCATAAGAAAGGAACAAGAGGCTTGGGTGATTTGAACATGGAAATACTGAAGATGGAGGTATCCAGGTAGGGAGATGGGGGTGGAGACACGGTCAAGTATGTATGGAGATTCCATCAGGAGCTCAGTCAGTAAAGGCTTTGCCTTACAAGCATAGGCCTGAGCTCATCCCTGAGTTCATTCCCCAGGACTCACATAAAACTATCAGCATGGTAGATAGTTCTTATAATCTCAGTGCTGAGAAAGCAGAAGTATCCTTGCAGCTTGCTAACTGGCCTAAACTAATTAGTGGGCTCCTTGCCAATGAGGGGTGAATGACATTCCTCAAAATGGTAAGTAAGTTTGTTCTCTGTTAACATGAACCACAATTACCTGCACACAAACAAGTACCGGCACATGCATGAACAGGCACACACACACACACACACACACACACACACACACACACACACACACACAATTTTAATGTCATAGGCAAATCTATTATTTTATATGCTAATTAAAATAGAATAAATAAATATTAGATGGTATCTTCGTGAGAAGTGGGGTAAAAGACACACTGGTTTCTCTCTACTTTTTTCATACAACTAAATATGGGTCTACAGTTGTCTCAAATAAAACAGAAGAAAGAAAGAAAACTTGAGTGTGACCCAAAGAAACAAAGAGAAAATAAATGTCTATTGTTTTACATTATATACTTAGAATCACAGTCTGTTACCATAATAAAGAAGAAAGTAAAAACATTTATGTGCCTAATGCTTGACAAACTCCATTCTGGGTTTGTAGCTGACATAAATACCCAGGAAGTATGGTAGGATGCAAGTTTTGTTGATGAAGCTGTAAGTCAGAATTGTGACTACCTTTGGAGTAAGGAATAGACAGGTACATTGGTAGGTAGACAGATAGGTAGACAGACAGACAGACAGACAGACCAACTAAACCAGTTGTGTGCTCTTAGGTACAATATCTTTCCTCCCAGGAAATCATTTACTCTGAGTTCCATAGACAAGTATATAACAAGATATATTGTCTATGCTGCTAATCTCTAATGAAAAGAGACAAAAAGAGCCATAGCTAGTATTAGAAAGGCGTAATTAAGAGACAAGACAAGGCAGAAACCACTTGCCATTGCCCCAGCTGAATCTGCATCATGGGCAGATGAGATGGAACATGGTCGTGTCTTTTTTGTGGTTCCAGGGTGCTGCTCCTCTGCCCCAATCTCCAGGGACTCTTGTATCACAGCAGAACTCTCACCATCCAAAAGCAGTGGGGTGTTCCCAAGGGCCAAGGGAATGAGGGAGAGGAAAGATACAGAAGGCATGCAGTATCCCAGACCACACCCCAGCCACATGCAGTAGCTGCCACCCACTTCTGCTTCAAAGGGCTGGTCCTCCCATAGGCCTTTCTCATATTAAGCAGTGGCTAGCTGCCAAGCCCCACAACCCGCAGAAGCACAAACCCTCCACCATGTGCCTTAATAATAGGGCAGCAGCAGTGGTGGCTGTTCCCAGAGGATGTGGTGCTGGGATGAGCTTTTTCAGATGCTGGGAGCCTTTCATCAAGACTTCAGTGTCTTTTGGCTCAAAAATAAACCACTATTCATATCCATTCACTGCACAAGGAAGGCCTTTCACACCCTTGCTTTAGACAGCCATGGATGCTCCAGGATAATCAGTCAGCTGGACCAAAAGGAGCTGCTTATCCCGGAACCTATCCCCATCCAACCCACAGCGCAGAAGCAGCCATTTTCAACTCAAAGTAAAGGAATTCATCCACGATAGGCTCAAAAGGCAAATCAGACATTACAACCCACTGTCCCCAGTGGCCTCTTAGATAGGCCCCAAAATGGTAGAAAGAAAAACCTGCTTTCAGAAGCAACTAGGAGAGGTCTGAAAGTCTCCACAACTCTTGCCTAAAATTGCATCGATGTTGTCTACATTCCACTGCTAATAAGTGGCAAAATGAGCAATCAAAGAGTAGTTCAAACTCCCTTCTCTGCATTAATATATTATTCTTTTAATGTCTCTGGGTTAAAACCTGTCCTCTCTTCAACAACAGCCCAATAGAGTCCTCAAAGAAGGCTTCTGGAATAAGCTTACCAGATTAGGTGACCCCAAGGCTGCCTCTGACAACCCTGCATGCCTTATCGTACCTGCAACTGTGTTCTCCTGTGATTGGTCTCACTTGACCCCCAGGTCATACAAGCCTTGCTCACCAAGTTCCCTAGCTCTGTGCAGTCCCTGGTTTAGAGTGGATACTCACAACCTATTCCCTGAATGCATTATTCACACTCACTGTTAATAAATGGTAAAGTCAGGATGGAGAAGAAGTACAGGAAGAGAGGTTGATGCTAAAGAGGTGATGAAATGGGGTAGCTGGCTATGTAGTGGTCATGGGGACTGAAGAAGAAGAGGGGTAAGGCCACAATAGGAGAAAAAACACCATTCTGTTAGTGGTTAGGGTCAAACTCAAAAGAAAGCAAAAGAAGAGAAAGAGAAGCATAAAAAATTCCTGTACAAGGAATATGAGAATTTGCTTCTGCAGAGGAGAGTGTGACAGTCAAGACCAACATCCCCATCAGTAGTTAACGAAGGAATAAATAAAGCCCCGTGTAAATTTCCATCAACTGAGCAAAAGTGAATGAGATTTACAGATGTCTACAGCTGAGGAAAGCCTGAAGATGTGATGGCTCTACAGAATGAGAATGTACCCCTTCCCCAGCATCCCTCTCTCCTCCTTAGGAACCCAAAGGAAACAAACTAAAATGATAGAGTGAAGTTTCCCTAACTCATATGGGATTATAATAACGCGTTTGCTCATCTGGTCCTCAGTTTTAAGCTCTAACACTCACAAAGGTTACATTTTTCCAACAAGCAAAAGATGTAAAATTTAGAGAGGCTTTTCCAATGAGATTGGGATTGATCTTTATAGATATTTTCTTCCTCATTGTCCTTAATGATTCTTCTAAAGAGTGAAAGTCTCAACAACAATGATCATGGAAACACATTTTTGTTCAGGGTTCCTGGGACCCATCAGAGGCTGGGTGACAGTTATAGAATCACCGAGTCTCAGCAGACCTTAAAGAAGGAACACTGACTTTGTAGCAGTTCTGCCTCTAACACTCCTGACAGATGGTCACCCCTCTGTGTCATCTGTCTGAGATGGGAGCTTGGTGTCTTTTTAGGAATCTCATTCCCGTGATAGACAATTACCACATCTAGCTCTCAGGAAGACTCCTCATATTTCTATATTTTAAATGAAAGTGTGTTCTGCAGCTTCCACCCATTTGTTCCAATTCTACCTTATGTTGCATTATAGAATTCTATTCCAGTTCACATTCCGTATGACATCTTCCTCAAATACATGACATAAAATAAAAATGTCTCACTTAGAAGTGAAACTTTTGGGATAACTTATAGAAATATTCCATCTTGTTTTAAATTCCTATACTTTGATTTCCTTCATATCTAGAAGCTAAGAGATGTTTCACCTGAGTACAGACTTTCTTCCCTTTTATTTATCCTTTCAGCAAATCTATTGAGCATTGTGATCATCTCCAAGCAAGGGGCAAAGGTGACATGTGAGAGCTCCTACTCTAAGCTAACAATGTGCTAATAAACTGTAAAAGAAGGATGAAGATGATGTGTCAGAGAGTAGGAAAATTTAGGGAAGATTTCAAGAACAAAGGTTTGTTTGAGTGACATGCCAAAAGAAAGGTTTACTCGGGTAAAAAGAAAGGAAGGACTTTTTCAACCTAACCGCTATGGGACTTCGTTTCCATCTTCCTGTACCATTTCCACATGTGAGCAACAGAAAAGGAAAACAAGACATGGAGAATGGGCCAAAAGCCAATGCCACACAATGGACTCCTCACAGGCTGAGCTATGGAACAGGGATGATACATGGGGGATCCTGATCTTGTCAAGGTTTGAAGAGAAACGTGACAGGACAACAAAAGCATCTCAGGAGGAGAGATGGATCATGGGATGGAGATTACTCAGCTAAGGACTCAAGGAAAAGCTTTGAGAGGGAGAAGACATGTCACATCAGGAGCCCTAGTTCCAACTGAGAAACACGTTTCAAGATAAGAGAAAGTCTATGTAAAGGCTAAAATGGGGCAATGCCATGTTGAAGGGCGAAGCTAAGGATGGGAAGCTGCTTCCTGTCTTCCCCAGATCACAAGGGTGTAGTGGAGGAGCTGATCTTAGAACACAAGCAGAGAGGGTAAGGTGTATTTCAATATGTCCAGTGTCTGGCAGGACATGGTGGAAAACATTTAACACCAGGCTCTTGAGTGCAGACAGGGAACTCCTGATTTTTAACACATATTGATTTCAATGCTACAAATACTCAGTGTGGCAAGTTTTGATCCACCACTAGTCTCTGAAAACAGTCACGAAAACATTGTACCCATTGGCTGTGGGGAGCCAGCATAATCCTGCTCAGGGTCACCAGTGCACTTAGGCAAAATGTTCAACAGTCCCTGCAGGGGTAAAGGGTCGCATCAGTCTCTTTCTTCCTCACTGCTCAGCAAATGCTGCGTCATTCTTGGCAACACAGACAGCACCATGGCAGTAGGCAGATCAGAGTTTCCCTCCTGACTGTGGTCTCTACTCCAGATCAAAACATGAACCAGTTCTCATTCTCCCTATAAACAATCATATAAAAAAAACCATAAAAATAAGTGCTGACAGAAACCAATGAGTTTACAACAGTTTTATTTCTCATAATGTCCTGGGATGATTCTCCTTTAAGATTTATTATTGTTTTCTCTACGGTGAAATAGTAGCTAAGTGTTTTTTGCTAAATCAATTTAAAGCTTGCTTTGTTTCAGTGCTACTGTTGCAAGTACCTGCGGGCTGGCTACAGCCTAATAATGGCTCAAAATGATGATGCTCAGTCAGTCAGAGGAGTCACTTCATCTCTTTGTTCTTTTTTAAGAAACTTCAGAGTGAGCTTTAGAAAAAAATCTTCCAGGCATATAAAAGCCTGGGTGGTGATGCTAAGGTTGCTGAGAGATGCGCAGAACACAGCCTGTCAGAAGGTAAGAAAAGCAAACAGTTCATATAAAGAATGGCTGAACGCCCCACTCTGGGGAAGAGGGAAGAAGAAATGAGGAAGAAACAGAATTAAAAGAGCAGTGATTTTTCACGTGTACATCTCTAGCACAGACATCATCCTATGCCTTCCTCGGGGCAAAGAAGCCAGTTTCAGGCAAACACTTTCACAATGATGCTTAGGGACACAAGAAAATGCCTTTGTTCCCCCGTAGCAGTCAAATATTCCTTCACATGTATGATACCTCTCTAATCAAGACTTTCCAAAATATTGTATCACATTTAAAATACAATTTTACCAAGCTCTCACACAGTCTGCAGCGGCCAGATGGGCTGAGAAGGTCCTGTCCTTTAGCTTCTTGTCTTTTCCACAGCCCCAATTTTCCAACCACCCTGGCCTTCGCCCAAGATATGCCAAGCTCACTGCTGCCTTTCCCTGGGAATTTCCCTAAGTTAACAGAGGTGTGGCTCAGTTACTCCTTCTCAACTCTCAAGCTAGTATGGCTCCTCCAATGTTTCAGCCACGCCCACTGGTGTCTAAAGAATCCCTCCATCTCCCTCCTCCGTCATTCTTTCCAGAATTAGACAGCAATGGATCTAGTTTCACATCAGTTCATTGTTGGTCACCTTCTCCAACCATAACATGAACACTGAAGAATCCACAGATGTGGCTCACTGAGCATACAGGTGTTCATCAACCACAGATGCATTTTTTTATGAAAAAAAAATCATGAAAGAATAATCCTATGCCCACCATTTTGGCATCTGTGGTAGTTTGAATATGCTTGGCCTAGGGAGTGAAACTATTAGGAGGTGTGGCCTTCTTGGAGAAAATGTGTGGGGGTGGGCTTTGAGAGCATTCTCCTAGGCACCTGGAAGCCAGTCCTCTCCTGACTGCGTTCAGATCAAGAGGTAGAACTCTTGGCTCCTTCTTTAGCACCAAGCCTGGATGCTGCCATGCTTCCTGCCATGAACCTCTGAACCTGTGTGCTAGATCCAATTAAATGTTGCCTTTATAAGTGTTGCCTTGGTCAGAGCGTCTCTTCACAACAATAGAAACCCTAACTAAGACAGAATCCATTGCATCTAAAGAAATCATCCTACCACCATGATACCACAATAAGAAATGTCAAACTTGGACTCATTCAAATGCATGTTTGAGGGTCCTGCCTAGGCATAGGCAGGCAGTAAAACATTACTGAGAGAACTGGCCTATTTCTCCCTGTGGTTCTACAGCTATGTACAGTACCTCAGGAAGTCTAGCACTTGAGTGAGGTCAAACTATGCTTGAGTTTCCTTTAGTTGCTTACCGATCAAACTAGCATTTCCTGAGAACATACTATGTAGCAGTATTATGCTCAGACCTGATGTTATAATGGTGGGAATTCAAATTCTCCTTAAGAGATTAAGCTAGAGAAATGGTTACAAAGAGAATGTTGCTGCCGTTTGATGTGTGTTGAAGCAGAGATACGAAAACAGTTTGATGGGAACACCAAGGTGGAGAATGATCAACAGAAGTGACAATATGAACCATTGGTTTGACCTCATTGAGGTCCAGTCATCAACAAGGAGCATTCCCGAAAGAATCTGGGAAGTAAACAAAGACAGGAAGCTTATCAGCGGAACCAGGCTATATACCAAGCCATTAAGCCCTGTAGATAGAAAGAATAGGAAGCTCTTAGTTTAGGGAATTATAATGCATGTTACATGGCACACATGGTCACATATAGTGAGGAGAAATTGAAGCCTTACCAAAATATAAAAATGGCAGCAAAGACAAGTGGAATAAATGCATAAGTACAAGATTAAAAATATTATATAAAATATAATTAAATAGAATCCAGCACCATGTTACAGAAATCATAGCATGACCAAGCAGTGTTCCTTTTAGGAATGCAAGCATGGTTTCAAATAAAAATATTTACAGAAAAAGTTTTAACATTAGTATACTCATGTTAGTGGATATTCTATAGTAAATTTAATATTAATCTTTAAGGCTTGTCAAACATAACAAAACTGAAACAAAAATGCTTATTTAGTACTGTGAATATCTTGCCTCAGCATAAGGGTCGAGGTGAAATGATCATGGAGTGCCAGTAAGTTCAAAGCCACCACCATCATTATTATTAAAATTATAGCTTCTAAAACTGAGCTCCCCAAGCCCTAAAATTAATTTTCATAAAATTTCAAAATTAAAGCTCATAATTTCAGTAGTTAACAAATTACATGTGTTCACAATTGGGGAACTTCAAGGGAGTAAGAGAGAGAAGCAGCTTTAAAAATAGTTTTCCCAAAGGCCAACGATACCTGAGTAGGAGCAGTAACGTCTAGGGAATTCACAAAGCAAGCTCTCATGCAACATGAAGCACACTTGAGAAATACAGAACTTGAATCAAGCAGAGTATGCGTCTGTAGACGGAGGATTTTCTTCTGGATAAAATATGCATGCGGTTTTGTATTTTTAAAACTTCCATATTGCGGAAGTATTACTGATGTGAAAAGAAGAAGAGTTAACAATGTAGAAAATACTCTGCTTTTAAATATTCCTATTTGCGTTTTGCAATTAAAATATAATCACACCATTCCCCTTTCCTTTCCCTCTCACATCACTTTCACAGGCACAGCGCCCTCTCTTGCTCAAATTCATGGCCTCTTGTCTCTTAATTACTACAATTGTTAATTCATTGTTGTACAAAAGTGCTTTAAATACCCCTTGGCTGTATAATGGTGGTGGGGGGGGAGGTCCACAAATCCATCAAGAAAAGGTGACTCACCTTGGAAAAAGGATGCAGTTCATTATGGTAGCAAGAAAAAGATGCTGGGGTTACACCAAGGTCATGCTGATTGCTGATACAGCCAAAGAAAGGGATGTTGGGTGTGTTGGAGAGCTTATGTGTGAATTTTCAGAAACTGGTAGAATATTTGAATATGAGAATTATGGGAAGAGATGAACCATTTACTCAGAAAAATTCTTGCTGTGTTCTTTCTATGCACTAGCACTAAATTAGATGCTAGGCACCACAGATAATTAAATGAGAAGATGCATTAATTTAGCAGCCTCCTAGGAAACAGGAGAGATTAAAAGATGTGGTTTCGAATACAAGAAGTGATTTTAAGTACAAACAAACCAAAACACCAACATGAATTCTAATTAGCTGGAAATGGTTAAGAAACGCTTTCTAATGAAAGAATAAGACACAAGAGAATCCAAATGTGTTTAATTAATGAAGATGGGTATAGACCTGCAGAGAAAAGGGGAGGAGGTAAACCCATCTCCGAATCTGGCTCAGGCTAAGCAAACATTGGAGCCAGAACAGGATTAATGAGTAAATGGAGAAGCAAGAGGGGCCTGGCAGTCACCAGCACTGCTCTCAGCTGTGGATATAGAATCACAAGGAGCTTCAAGCACTGTAGTCTGTAGAGATTCTTATCCATTCTTTCTGGTGTGGCTAGTTAGGACATCAGAAAATTTCCATGGTACCCCACTGCAAGTGCTGGCCAAGACCATCTCTGTGTACTGAACCTTAGCAGAGGAACCCTTACCCCAGTACTCTTTCCCCAACCAAGCTCAGATACTAAGCCCTTAATCCATATTTTCAGACTAAACCTGAAGCTGCTGATTCCTCATTTGAATCTTCAGCCATCGTCAACTCAATCCTTCAGAATAAAGGAGTAAATTCCAACAGTCCTCTACAACTAAATAGCTTTCCAATCTGGAATTATTTTCTTCTATTTCTGGATAAGTAAAAGTTAAGGGTCACATTCTGAACCTGTTTCCTCTAAATTTACACCAAAATAATTTACTCTTATAATTTACGCCTCCATAACATTCTTCAAAAACAATATATCATACTAAAGAATGTAATAGACCACTTTGAAGAGTTTCTATGAAATTGAATCAGAACATTGCATGTTCCTCCCAGCTTTTGCAAAGAATCAGGTAAATACTAAGACAGGATTGTATTTCAGACTTTAGATGAAAACCATCCCTATATAAATATGATAAACTTAAGGGGGAAATGAACATTCAGCCATTATCAAAACCATTCAGGAAAAAAACTGTACTAGTTCCCCTCAAAGCTTTTTATTTGCAATTATCCTACAATTAAAGATCAGAAAAGAGTCAAAATTCTTGAATGGGGAAGTTAGAACTAAGGATTGCTAACAGGCCACAAGAGGTTTCATGTTAGTGATAATTTCTCTCTAACAAAAGCATTGACCATTTCTCCTGACTTTGCTCTGAAGGACTGGATTATGTACAGGAAATTTTATTAAGGGCTAAGGGCCCAGCTAGAAGCTGACTTCAGAACTATGCTTCCTGTATTCAAAACACACAGCCTTGGCCTCACCTGGAATCACCAAATCATGCTGTTTTGACAGGATCTCAACAGATTTGAATGTACATAGAAATATGAGGGGCACTATTCTATATCTGAATTACTTGAATATAGTCCATGTAACTCCAGCACACCAAAATAAAAGAAAAGCAAATTACTGGGCATAGTTGCAGCTACTAAAATAAAATCTTGAAAGGCAGGGCTTGGGCCCAGGAACCAGCATCTTGCCAAAATTTCCATGGAATTCTGTGTACAAGCATGTTTAAGAGGCAGTAGTGTCCAACATTCTACCCTACCCTGCTTCTAGAACCTCAGCCTCAGAAATCATAAAATACGATTCCAGGGCACAAGCTAACCCACCAGGACAGAAGGAAAGAGAGAAGATCTCTATTCCTGTTTCTTACTATCTTGCCTGTTTTTAAACTTTCACATTTTATAATGTTTAATGTGCTAGTATCAAAATATATTTGTTATACTATGATATGCATGTATAGTAGATATTAAATGTAAATAATTTTTCACATAGGAGAAAGAACATTTAAATATAGTCAGAGGCTGATTATTGACCCGCAAATACATACTGAATCCCAAAAGTGTATGGAAATCAGATTAGTGAGATGTCACAGATAATGATTCTAATTAATAGCATAAGGGAATCTGTAATTTTCTTATTCATAAACTAAAATGAAATCTATATCCAAAGTTATACACTCATCTACCGGTCATTTGTCAAGCTATAAGCCATTACTTGGTGTCTATGAAATAGTATATTCCTGGCACTGGGAATAGACAGGCATGGTTCTACCCTACATCACTTCCAAACCATACCAACCATCAAAGAAGTCAAGTCATCAGCAAGGACAAGATAAAGACTGGTTTTGTAAAACAGTGCATTAGGAATACTTAGCAGTAGCATGAATGTGGTCTACAAATAAAGATGAACTTCAAAAATGGATAATTTGGCCTAAGACCAAAGGGTAAGAAAATTGAAGAGAAATTAGGAACTCTATGTGGGTCATGCAATAATAACATATACCACTGCTCATCTATTCCATAGTTAGAGGTTATCTGTAATAAATAAAAATGAATATTGGGTTCTCATGCCTTAAAAATATCAGTTGTGTTGATTTTTACAGAGCACAGTTTATACTTTTACTGTTTGTTTCTTTTTATTTTTCCTCCTCCTCTTCCTCCTGTTTTGTTTGTTTGTTTTTCTTTTTTCTTTTTCTTTTTTTTTTTTTTTTTTGGTTTTTCGAGACAGGGTTTCTCTGTATAGCCCTGGCTGTCCTGGAACTCACTTTGTAGACCAGGCTGGCCTCGAACTCAGAAATCCTCCTGCCTCTGCCTCCTGAGTGCTGGGATTAAAGGTGTGTGCCACCACCACCTGGCTGTTTGTTTTTCAAAAAGGGTTTCTTGGTACAGCCTTGGCTATCCTGAAACTCACTCTGTAGCCAGGCTCACCTTCATCTCAGAGATCCATCTGGCTCTGCCTCCCAAGTGTTGGGATTAAGGGTATTTGCCATCAACTCCTGGCTTCTTTTTTTCAATCAGCTTTCCCATCTGTGTTCCCAATAAGATGTCTATAGAGTACTTACAAAGTAATAAGTGGCATTTTGTCCATCTCTATAACTGACCAACGGGGTTGTTCTATTTCCCATATATTCAGGCTGAGCTAGTTTTATGCAAGATACATTTGCACTCCTCGTAATCTAATGTGTCATTCATGGACTCCTTTGCAATTCAGCATCTACTATGCAAGGACAAGGAAGCAGGGTGCTGAGCAGGTCGATGGAGTTTCAGTCTCATGGAGCTAACAGGAGACCAGAGAACAGTCATCAAGAGGAGACTACAGAGTAGTCAGTCATCAAGGAAGAAGCATATGCATAGCTAAGGATTCTGGCAGGGTGAACAACTTTTGAGTCCCCATCTTAATGAAAGTATACAGAGAGAAGGGCCAAATTTGTTAGGAAGCCAGAGAGGGACCTTGGTGGAAATTTTGCTGTATCCTTTCAATTTTGCTATTTTCTTCTGTGGGAAGACATCTAGCTTAGCACAGGCTGAAGAGACAACCATAATCATTTGGTTGACTTTAAAAAGTTCCTGCACATATTGACAGTTTTAGAATTAGATACACAACTACTATGTTTTTTTATCATATTCAAATTACTTCCTTCTCTCACAGAGTCCCCTCCCTTTCTTCTCAAAGGAGGAGCGACCTCCCATGGATATCAACCTGCATATAAAATTGCAATAGGATTAGGAGCATATTTTCCCATGAGCCTAGACAAGGCAGCCCAGTTAGGGGAAAGGGATCCAAAGGCAGGCAACAGAGCCAGAGACGTCTCTGCTCCAGTTGTTAGGGATCTCACATGAAGACAAAGATGCACATCTGTTACATATGTTTAGGGGGCATAGGTCCATCCCATGTATGCTTTTTGATTGGCAGTTCAGTTTCTGCAAGCACCTATGGGCCCGATCTAGATTTTCAAACGAATGAAAATATCAGAAGTAAAACAAATATATTTGGCCTTTCCTACTCTATTTTCATTCTCTTCTTTCTTCCTCAAAGACAAATGATTTATAATAAATTTAATTACTAAAGAGTGCAGTAAAATTTATATTATATAATTATACACATGTTAAATAGTAATGTAATTTAAACAAAGGCAATGTACTAAAAAAGTATTATCTACCAGTAGGTAATCATTAAGAGGATAACATTATACAATTTTACCACATGTAATTGTTGTAGCTACAAATTATATGATATTCTTTCATTTTAAATTTATTTGAATAATATTATTTTATATATGACCTTTAAATTACGTGAATCATGTTGTAGCGTATATGACCTTTAAAAATCGATCATTATTTCTTAAATTAGTGTTTTAGGTGAGCAGATAAGGGGGGGCATGGAATTTTCACATTCTCTTTGTACTTGCTCCCCTGTGCTCCCCCTTCTGTGTCCCCCCTCACTCATCAAGTTCTCGCTGTCCTTTGCCCTCACATATCCCCTCCCCCCGCCTTCCTGTCTTATGTATTCATCAACCTTCCCTTTTCTTATACAGTACTAGGTCTTCAGGGGATGAACACACAGTGCCGCTAGTCAGCTCACTTTGAACAGTGTCTATGTCTTTTAAAGTTATTTATCACAGATAATACAGCACTTCTAACTCATGGCTACTATTTAAAACATTTCAAGTACTCCTTTTTGGTTATGGAGATAATTTTGCTATCTCTTGTAGTCTCCATGCAATTTGAATGATTTTTGAAATAAATGTGAAATAAAAATTATTAGGGAAGGACAAGAATGCTGGAGCATTTTATTAGCTACTGTGTCTAATAAAACATTTTACCATAATTTTTATTTTTCTGATATTAGTGCAATAAGTTTACTGGTTATTTCTTCCATATCTTTATTTTCAAATTCTGCAAACAATTACTGTTACTTGTTCCTCTGGCAAACCTCATCCACAGCTCCATTTTCAAAACTAAATTTGACACTGTTTGATTTTTAAAACCAGTCCACTTAGAACTTTTCAAGGCGTCACTGTATTAGATTTTTATATTCTATCCTTTTGTGCATTCAATAAAAAATTTTATCTTTTCCTATTCCACTTTCCACCTTCCATTTCCCATAGAAAACAAAATATGCCTGCTATCTGATCTCCAGGTCTAGTTAGGAAGGGTATATCTGTGCACATGAAGATGTCCCCTGAATGGTTAAAATGGTTTGATTAAATACTTAAGAATTAGTAAGACTGTGTATCCCAGTAACAAAATCTTGCTAAGAGAAAAGAGGAAATATGAAATTCTATGGTCACTAAACATAGTATGATTCCAACTATATAACACCCAATGGTGTTTGATTGAAAGATGTTTATCACTTCTGTGTCCTCTGAGTTAGTGTCCTCTTCAGCTGTGGGCACCCTGAGGCTGACCTAGCATACACACTGGAACATTATACGGAATCTGTGTAACACATCGCTCACTGACTTCAGCCTCAGCCATCCGATCTGCAGATGCATCACCCAGTCAGTCTCCCTGAGCTCCCTACACCCTGGCGGGGTTCCCAGCAGGGTACATGCTCATATGAGCTCCCTACACCCTGGCGGGGTTCCCAGCAGGGTACATGTTCATATCCTGTTGTACATACAGGGCGGTGGGCTGTTTATATGGAGTGTGGCTACAAGATTCTTTTTTTTTCAATTTTTATTAGATATTTCTTCATTTACATTTCAAATGTTATCCCGAAAGTCCCTTAAACCCTCCCCCATCCCTTGTCATGCTCCCCTACACACCCACTCCCACATATTGGCCCTGGCATTCCCCTGTACTGGGGCATATAAAGTTTGTATGACCAAGGGGCCTCTCTTCCCAGTGATGGCCAACTAGGCCATCTTCTGCTATATATGCAGCTAGAGACATGAGCTCTGGGGGTACTAGTTAGTTCATATTGTTCTTCCACCTATAGGGTTGGAGACCCCTTCAGCTCCTTGGGTACTTTCTCTAGCTCCTCCCTTGGGAACCCTGTGTTCCATCTAATAGCTGACTGTGAGCATCCACTTCTGTGTTTGCCAGGCACTGGTATAGCCTCCCATGAGAAAGCTATATCAGGGCCCTTTCAGCAATATCTTGCTGGCGTATGCAATAGTGTCTGTGTTTGGTGGCTGATTATGGGATGGATCCCCTGGCCACAAGAGTCTAAAGGCTGACAATTCTCACATTTACATGGTGGCCCAAGAGGAGCCAGGAAGGAAAGAGATGAGCAAAGGCAGGCTACTGTCAGGACTCCCTCTGGTTTGGCAGAGGCCAGGCCTCATTACAGAGGCTAACTGCTTTCCAGAAAGTCTACTTAGTTTCATGTTAATTTAACTTGTGTGTCTGCACAGACACACGGAGGAGGACATTTATTAAATATGGGTAGGGTACTGTTCCTTAGCTAAAACTGACAGCTAACATGAGCTGTCATTCTTACCTTGTTCATGATGCTCATTCACCCACCTGTCCTAGCAGTGGGTTTTTAACTGAATATCAAAAATGACATCTTCCCACTCACCCAAAATAATGTTTTCCCATCCCCTCAAAGCAAGAGATCTTAGGTCAACCAGATTCCTCTTTACCTACCAGAAATCTGCTCTGGAAATAGCCTTCCCCTTCAAACAGGGAAGGCCTTGGTGGGGTAAAGGTTAGTAAGAACAGTATGGAGCTACAGATAGTAAGGTGACTTCTTTTAAATCATCCTCCCTCCAAGGCTCCACGTTTTACTTTGTAATGAAATGGAATAAATGAATTCAAGGAATCACTAAGAAAATGGAAACAGGAAATCCATGACAAAGGGCTGGATGCAAGGTAGAAACTCAGTTCTCAGGGATTTTCGGAGGTTTATGCTTAAGTCTTTAACACGAGAAGTAAACGCTATGGAAAATGCTTTCTGGGCCCCGGGAGGCCTGCAGTTATTGCATTAGCAGTGTCTTTTGCTGGCCTTTCTGCCTCCTCCCTGCTGCCAAGTTGGCAGAATCTCCTCTATCCCAACCTTCTGTTTCTGGGTGAAAAATGATTTTTGAAGTAAGTTTGGCTTATGCTACACAAAGGCTTCTCGGGGACTTACAGCTTCCAGGGTATTAAATAACAGCTGGCAAACCCGAAAATACTAGTAGTAAACAAAGCAATAACAGTACTTCAGAATCTTTCTTCTGGTTATCATAAAGATTCTGGGCTTGGGGGGATCGCTGCTGTCTCTCTTTAGAGAAACTGCCTACAGAGAGTGATTATCAACATAACAGCTCATTTGGTTGTTTCCTATTACAGGTGACCTTTGATCTATTAGGGGCCTACAGTAAGACAGAGCCTCTTGATCTGTCCTTCTGGGGACCTGAGGTCAGTGCTGCTGACTGCTCCGAGCACCCCGATGCAAGTATCATCGAAGCTTTGTTTGACTCAGGAGGTCTCAGATCCAATCAATGGTTTTGATAAAAGGAGACAGCAAAGCTTGGTCTTCAGAGTTGCAGAAGTTTCTGAGATAACGTCCCGTTTATGAGTGAGGCATTTTAACTGCTACTACAACTAAGGATCTGACACTTCACTGACTTATAAATAATTCAAAGACCTAAAAGTAGATGTGAACTGTACCTTAACTATTCCAGAACTGTTCTTGAATTGTTTCAGAGTAGTGGCTTAAGGGTATTCCAACTCCTTTTTTAGAGTTTACTACTGACTACCTTATTCTCTGTTTTGATGGGATTTTTGTATATTTTTCTTTGAAAATGCATTCAGGACATTCATAATTGTGTACATCTAAAACATGAGGCATTCTAGCCTGTGAGGGCCATGAGAGCACTGAGCTCTGAAGCATGGGCCCTCACAGATCTTTCTCGCAAGGTTGCTGGTTATTCTCTCCGTAAACACAAGATTCATTAAGTACATTGCATAAGAAAAGGAAAAATCAGATTTAAAATCATATTATATTTTAGAAATCATTATCCTGCTACATTTACCAGAAAGAAAAAAGCCGCAGTCAGCCAGCTGGTCTCCATCCAAGAAGCCATCCAATGGCTGACTGTATGCTGCCAATGTATGCGACTAGTCTGTAGGATTCTGGTTGGGAGACACATGAGGAGGGTGTTTCCCATTCACCCCCCTTTTAATTGTCAGCTCACCCTTGATACCAGGGCTAAAGAACATTCACTACTTTTTAATATCAGATCATTAAAAGATGCTTGACATCATTATTTACAAAGCAAATATGACCATCTCATCCTCATTAAGGAGACTAAAATTTTAAAAAGTTAGGTATTAGCAATTGCTGGCAAACCATGGAGGCAGAAATAAATCCTCCTATACTGCTAGTAGGATGCAAATAGTAGCCACTCTGGAAAAGATTTTAAAAGTTCCTTGAATGACTAAGCATATAGCCCAACATAAAGCCTAAAGAATTAAAAACAGATGCTTAAACAAATATGTGTACTTAACCCTTCATATTATTGCTATTTATAATAGCTGCAAGGTGGAAACAGTCTGGGTAATCAACAAAGAAAGTATATTATATGGTAGAATACTATTTGACAATATTTTTAAAAATGAAATAAGAACATGTGCTTTAAAAGTAGATGGACCTCTCTCACCATCCTCCAAGCAATGGACAAACAAACACATTGTTAGTGGTGGTGTTCTTACATCAGTCAGGGGCAGAGCAGATGGAAGTCCTTTGTTCATCCTAGCTTGATGTCTGGCCTGGTGGCCAAAGCTGTCTTATGCCTAGGACTATAAAAATCAAATCAAATCCAGGCAGCACAGGAGGAGGAAGACAGACAAAGACCTGTGGACTATCATGCCACCTAGACCTGCACTTCAACATATGGCCCAGGTGAACCATAGACACCTTTTTGCCACCACAATAAGCATGGATGGAGAATATTGCCCAAGGGCCTGCCAGCTGCATGGCCCACCTGCAGTGGGAACCACTACAATGTGCTGATATGTGCTTATCACATGGGACAGAAAGAGAAGAGGAACAGCTTGAGCATTATGATAAGAGATGGAATTGGAGACTCAAGGGTGGAGAGGAGTAGCCTGCTATGAGTAGCCAGCCCTGCCATCAGGGGCCATGATGAGGTCCCAGCCAGAGCTGTCCATGTCTAAGTCCATGCCTAGACAGTAGCAGGAATTGGTGTGTCTGTGGTTCATATTACCACTAGAGAACACAGGGATGTCCCTGGTCGGGGAAGCTGCCTGAGACTGCATGAATGTCCAGAGGCTGTGCAGAACTGGCCCTGTCCATAACTGGATGTGGCACTTTGGAAAGCTGGCCCCATCTCTCTCATGGCTGGCAGCACTCAGAAGTTGACCCTGTGTCTTGCTCAGGAAGCACAGTGGATATGGTTTGGGTGATAATGGAGCAGAAGGAGCTAGTCCTGAGGGTATGAGTGTGGGAGAACTAACCCTGATTCTAGTATGTAATGGGGTGACATAAGCAGGGAAGTGATATCCCTTGCCACCTTTGGCAGTCAGGAAAGCTACCCACAGGGTCATGAGCTTGGGAGAGCTGACCCTATTCCTCACCAGCAGCAGCACTCCAGAGAGCAGGCCCTGTACCTTGCCTGGACAGCACAGCAGAGATGACCTTGGTGATAGGAGGGTACACGGATGAGTCAGCCCCAAGAGAGGGGGCATGGGAGAGCTGTCCCTACCACTAGTCTGTCACTGGTTGCATGAGTACAGAGGTAATGCTTTGCACCCCTTGCCTCTCACCACCTGTGGCAGTCAGGAGAGCTGGCACCAGGGTCATGAGAAGAGGAGATCCATCCCTGTCCATTGCTTGCTAACTGCAGCACTTGGGCAGTCGATTGGGCCTTGCACCTTGCCTGGTCCTGGTGCAGGGGAAGCAGGTGAGCCAGCACCAGGACAGAGTGAGGGAGAGCTGGCCTCACCACTCATCTGCTGTGGATGGCCTGGGTACAGTAGTGACGCCCTCCACAACTGGGACCTCATCACCTGTGGCCATTGGGAGAACTGGCACTGAGGTCATGGGAACCGGCCAGTTGGCTCTGCCCCTCCGTGGTTGCAGCACTCAAGAAAAGCAAGCAAGCCCTGCACCTTGCCTGAGCAGCAAAGTAAAGCTGGTTCTGGTGGAGGGCACAAGTGAGCCAGCCTCAAGAGCATATGAGCTGGAGAGCTGGCCCAGCTCCACTTGGGAGAGAGGGATCATGAAGCTTGACTAGGCAGCACAGTGGAGCTGACTCAGGAAGCATGGGTACTGGGTAAGAAAGCCCAAGGGCAGAAGAGCAGGCAAGCTGGCCCTGATTCCGCTGATGGTAGAATTAAGTGGCCTAGTCTGAACAGTGCTGGAGAGTATAACCTGGTGGTGTGGATGAAGGACTGCTGGCCCACTGACCAGCTCGGCTACCACTGAGGCCGAGATCCAGGGTTCTGAATTGGCCCAAAACTTATATCATCTATGAAGGGCCAGTCTTGCTGGTCCAAACCTGCATGCAGGATTTCCATGACATAGGGCAATAATAAGATAATTGTGAGAAGGCCCAATGAGGATCCAATGTCACAAAGATCTTAAACCAGATCAATGACTCATGGCAAAAACATTCACAAGTGAATGTGGACAGACAGATATACTGTGTGACACATTATGACATCTTCAGCTTCTATGATGAGATGTCTTCTATGCTTTTTGTTGTTGATGATGGTGGTGATTTTTTTGGTTTGTGTGTTTTATCTTGGGGGAAGGTTGCAAAGGCTAAAGACAGATTTGAGGGGATAGGGAGATGAGCAAGATGGGTGGGTGATATGAAACTCACAAAGAATCAATAGAAAAGTTTTCTGAAAAGTGGATGAACCTTGGAAACATTATGCTAGATGTAAAGAGCCAGTCATAAGAAGAATGTATGAATTCCTTAAAGTGAAATGCATGGAAATGTGAAGTGTATGTAGGCAAGAAGTGGGTGTGTAGGGTTGGAGGAAGGGGTGGCTAAAACATAAGTTTTCTTATTGAGGAAATACATATGTTCTAAAGGGGGTGGTGCTGTTTACACATATCTGTGAATATAGGAAGGATGGTTGCACTATAATTCTAAATGGGTAACTATGTAAATGAACTAGATCTCAATGTCATCATTCAAAAAGAATGAAAGCAGAAAGAACAGAAGAAAGAAGGAAGGAAGGAAGGAAAGAAAGAAAGAAAGAAAGAAAGAAAGAAAGAAAGAAAGAAAGAAAGAAAGAAAGAAAGAAAGAGGGAGGAAGAGAAAGAGAGGGAGGGAGGGAGGGAGGGAGAGAGAGAGAGAGAGAGTGTGTGTGTGTGTGTGTGTGTGTGTGTGTGAGAGAGAGAGAGAGAGAGAGAGCAATGGGATGACTCCTGTCTCAGTACTTCCTAAAACATGCACCTGCCACTGTCTCTAAACCCCAGGGGCTTCTGCATGTGCATTCTCCTGCACTACCCTCCACTCATGGCTTGCCTTCCCACATCTCCTCCTCAGGACACCTTCCCTGTGGCCCAGGAGATTACAGACCTTGCACGAAGGGACTTCATAACTCCTTCCACCATTTCTTTGGACTGTTTGTCAAAATTTGCAATGACATTTACTTGTATAATTAAAATGTCTCCCACTCTCCCACTCCCATCCCATGCACCATAAAGTCAGTGAGAACAGCAAGCCTGCTGCTTCCTTTGATGTGCACTGGTATGTGAAAGCCAAGTGCAGGTCTGGGTACTTAATGAGTATACAGTAAATCCTTCTGATGGATCAATGAATTGAGTTATTAGTGGTCAATAAATAAGGCAAAATGCACAAGAACCACCATGTGAACATGAGTAACACCCCATACACTGACAATGTATGAGGTAAATTTAGTTTGAAGGGCAGAAATAGAAGGCCAATGAGAATATTTGGTTGACTGGATTCCAGCAGAGTCTGAGAGCTAAATTCCTGGAGCCTGCAGCAGGCCAAGCTGGAGGTAAACTCCTGGGATCCTGGAAAGCTCACGCAGATGGTGCTGCCTGTGGTAGAGATTATAAGATGATGGTATGAAGCATAGCCACATGAAGACAGCTGCCTAAAAATGGAAACCCAGCTTATTATGCAGGGATTTTTCTAGATTAAAAGCAGAAAGCCAATAAAATACCCATCCTGTCAATAAAAGCTGTCAGAAACTGAGACGCTGGTACCCACACACATTCATAGAAAGAGCCACACTGGAACAAACCAAAGCAAAAGATGGTAGAAAGGACCTAGAAGAAACTAGAAGGGGACAGAGGAATAGAAGAGACAGTGACATCAGCCAGACCACTGTCCTAGAGCAGAGTGTCAGGACAAGCGGGAGCCTGTCAGTCACAGAAGTCATGCTTGTGGTAAGGTGGCGTGTGCTGTGACACACCTGGATCAGCATAGGGCATTTTTTTCAACTTTTTTTTTATTAGAGAAATTCTTCATTTACATTTCAAGTATTACCCCAAAAGTCCCCTATACCCACCCCCCGCCCTGCTCTCCTCCCCTCCCCCTCCCACTATTTGGCCCTGGCATTCCCCTGTACTGGGGCATATAAATATTGCTAGACCAAGGGCCTTTCTTCCCGAATAATGGCCAACTAGGCCATCTTCTAATACATATGCAGCTAGAGACATGAGCTCTGGGGGTTCTGATTAGTTCATATTGTTGTTCCATCTATAGGGTTGCAGACCCCTACAGCTCTTGGGTACTCTCTAGCTCCTACATTGGGGACCAGCACAGGGCATTTTAAACCACGGTTATCATTTGATTTGTAAAGCAACATACATGAACTCTTGGCACACTTGCATGGCACATGAGAGCATAATATACATTAATTTTGAAATAATTATTATTGCCCATGGTCTTATGCTGCATCGGACTGTTTATCCCAAAACCGCATAGACAACATATGCGTGTATGTCCTTGAGAGTATTCTAAGCAGCTGAGTACAAAGCACACTGATGAAAACACATTCCAGATGGATTAAAAATGTAAAATGAGGTAAATGAAACCATAAAAGTAGTTGAAAATATGTATATTTTATATACATAATGCATGTAAGCCCTGTATCAGCATAAATGCAAAGGAAAAGCCATAAACCACAAAGAAAAAAGTAGATATATTTAACAACCCAAAAAAGCAACACTTGCACGTGATAAGAGCTACTGCAACCAGAGAAGCAAATGGCCAGGGGGAAAGTGACAGCTAACTGCAAACAGACAAGTGGTTTACATCTCCAAAAACGCTTACAAACATAAAGAAAAAAAAAAAAAAAGGAGGCCTATACCATCAGTAGAAAGGTCTTTTTTTTTTTTAATGAGTATAACATCTTGGACCTTCAAATCCAATTCTTAAATGCTAAGGCAGGAGGATTACCACAAATTCAAGACTGGTCTAGGTTGCAACGAGTGTAAGTTCTCCTGGCTTACAGAGTGAGATCCTGTCTCAATAAAACAAAACAAATAAATATAAACTTTAAAAAATTACTTTTTATTATTTTGAATTTTTTTAGGTTTTAATTGCCTATTTAATGAAAATGTTCTAAATGAGCCCACATACGCACATGTTGATGGTTAAAGAACAACATTGGTAATTAGTTTGGTCTTTCTGGGGACTGTATTTAATAGTATAAATGTGTGAGCATACACACACACTCTATAAATTTCTCTAGGATAATTTTTCACAACTGAAGCTGCTTGATCTAATGGTATGTAGATTTTCAATATGCATTTTTAAGATAGTGATATTTATATATTTCACTGTATGTGTATCTACAAAATATATTTAAATGGCATGCAAACATGCCTGGTGGTGGTGAAAGCCTTTAATCCCAGCACTTGGGAGGTAGAGGCAGGAAGATCTCTGTGAGTTCAAGGCCAGCCTGGTCTACAGAGTAAGTTCCAGGACCAGCCAGGGCTACATAGAGAAACCTTGTCTTGCAAAACAAAACAATAAATGGCATGCAAAATTTAAATATCTCTAAAAATATATTTTTCTATATTGTACTTTATAGCTATCAAGTATTAAGGTATGTGATATGTGTAACTTGGAAATCATCTTCTGAAAAATTGTCCTAAAATGAGAATTAGTGTCCCTGAAAGGTTCATTGAAATAATACTTAGAATCATCACAGAATATCTAAAAGTTAGTCATTAGCAAAATGCTAAAAATATAGCATCTGTATTCATACCGACAATTAATATCTATAAATTTTCTATACAGGTATGACATTTTCTATACAGGTATTTACTAAGTGGAAACAAAAATAAAATATTATAGACATCGAAAATAATACTACAAAGATAGACTATGGAGAATAGGCACAGCCTGATCTGACTGATGTAAAACAAGAGTGTATGTGTAGTCACATCTGTGCACATCTCCAAATAGCAAAATCCAGTTATCATGATGGAATGGTGGTTATTTTTTTCCATTGCTAATATTTCTAAGTTTTTACAGCATTCAAAATACATTTCAAAACATATTGAGCTTGCATTTTAATTTAATGAAAGGGAAAAATATTAATTCTATATAATTCTCCTAAAAGTTTATACCTAAAAAGAACACAAAGGTTTCCATAAATTCTATGACAACAGCTATGCATACTCTTAAGATTTGGTTCATTTTAGAACTGATAGCAGTTCCCACAGACCATAACTTTATCATAACTTTATTTTCTATCTAAAAAGGTCTTTAAAAAAAGGCTTTTAGCACATGAAATTCACACAGATTACCAAGGAAATATTTATCAGCTTCCTATGCTCGCTGAGATCCAAAGCAAACTCTAGAATCCAGACTCACTCCACCTAGTTACCGTCCAATGAGACCACCCAACTGTCTCCAAATGACTGTAACATTCAGGTTGTGGTCAGTCAACAAAGGCTTTACAACCCAACTGGATAAAAGCACAACACATCTGATTGATTATTCAGACCAACCACATCCATAGAGGGGAAACTGGGGACACGTTAGAGTGAACTAAAGAGTTGACGCAAAGCCGTGCAGGAGCCCAGCCTTGGATGAGACTCACCAGGATAAAACCCCCACTAATAACCCAGGACAGAAAAACAGTCTCTGAGTTCCCATTTGAAATTCTATGAAACAGCAGGAGATTCCATAAAAGCTATACAGAAATAATAGAAAGCTGTCTCTCTACAGTGATTTTTCCCAACAGGTTGTTAACAGGGCTAAGTCCCTAAAACTGATTTCAGCATCAGTCTTTCTTGTAGAATTCCTGGGATTCGCTGCTCTGCTTATAAAGACAGAAAGATCTGAAAGAAAACCATGCAAGCAGTGAGTGGGCCCTTTTCTCTTTCCACGGGGCCTGTAAATTTTCTCCCACGCCTTAACCTGGAGATCTACACAGTTCCTGACACCCTGTTGGAGAGCAATTATCCCAGACCTAATTCTATACACTTGTTGCCACCTTATGCAACTTGGCTGCATTTCTCACTCAAATCATTACTTTCTAAATTGTTAAACAATCCCATCTGGGTCAGGAAGGCTCCTTTGGGGGTTTGGAGCCAGCACCTTAGGTCCCTATAGAAAACCTTCTCCAACACAGCTCATCCCGGATCTCCAAGTGACACAACTAAACTTTACAACCCAAATCCATTTGTACAGATGTCCAAACATCACAGGAACACACAGTATATAAAGTCGGAAAGCAAGTTGAGCAGCGACGGGGAAAGTGACAAACACTGCTTCTGTGTTTCCAGACCAGCTGGCCAGATGTTGTTCTCATCACCGTGACCCTTCCCGAAGGCTCTGGAGGCTTTGCAATCTGGCACTCCTTCTCCAGACTCCACTAACCAACCAAACAGGAAGCTAACACTAACCTTCATATCCACTATCCTTCTCTCCCTCCTGCCAGGTACCCTCACTTCCAACGCCAACCCTGAGCACAGTGTGCGGGTGAGCATGGTGGGGAGGAAAACACAACCCAGGGGTTGCTGTAGTGTGTTGACCAGGGGTGGACGATCTTAGTAATACATCCTCTGTACTGAAAAAGCCAGGTGTCTTTTGACTATGAAGTGACCAAAGATAATAAAAAGGCAAACTATAGTGCAGACAGAGCCAATGGATGTGTAGCCAGTGAGTCCACCCCACACACAAGCCAGCAGAGCCCAGAGCCAGGGTTCAAATTCAGGCCAAGCTTCAAATCATAGGAAGTATGCGCCCAGCTGGAAAGCTCCTGGGGTGGCCAAAGGTTTTCCTTGGATGGTATTTGCCACTACCTGTCTTCAAGGAAGAGTAACTGTCAGCAGGGGTCTGCAGAATGTTAAAAAGCCAGGGGGGAAGCAGCCCCTTCTCAGGGGAAAGACATTTGCAAGGACAAAAATGAAATTGAGCAACTGGAAAAGTATGAACCTAGTCATATTGGCTAAAGCCAAGTGCGTGAGACTCAGAGAAATCTTTTAAGTAGCAACATGCTTGGAACCATTAGATTTAGTAAAGTGAATTTGTAAAACTAGGTTGGCAGTAGACATCTGTTTTTTTGTTTTGTTTTGTTTTATTTTTTGTTTTTTTTTTTTAAAGGACAGATGGAAACTATGGAAGTCAGAAAATTCTTCTAATCAAGACTCCTGCTAAAGGTTAAAGGCAAGACCGAAGGAAAATTTAAAATTGTGTAGTAGTCACTCTTCTCTGGGAGTCTGCAATCAGGGAGTCAATACCAAGCACATTGCAATGTGATCGATTGAGGCTTCACTTAGCATATGATGTTTTCAAACATTCCTTCAGACAAGCACTTCCCCTGCAAGCTTAGTGACCAAGAGATGACACTAAAGAGTAGGACCTAAAAGCAGAATGACAAAGGAGTCCGCTCAGAAGCTCCTGGGATAATGTGATTTTTCACTTGGGGAATAATTCATGACAGTGTTTTCCAGTCTACAACATGCCTCTTGGACTTAACTCAGCTTATACACAAAGCCCTTCCTAACTGAGCCAGAGACACAACAGTACAGTAGGAAGTGTAAGCTCCCAAGGAAGTCCCGTGCATTGAGAATAATGAGGGGGAACATCTTCATTTACCCAGCGACTTCTCTGGTAGACACATAATCAGCACAGGCCTCTCACTGGTGTTTTTAAGTCACTGTAAAATCTTGCAAATCCAGGTTATAACCTGAATTCTCTTGTTTATGTTCTTTTGGGTTATCCCCTACCTTTAAAACTTGCAACAGTCTATACCACAGTTTTTAAAATTACAAACATTTGTTGAACATCTACCCTTTGCAGAATTTGTATGTAGTATTTTAAATGTATTATTCCACATAATCACTACAAGTATCTTATAAAGAGAAAGTAGTACTCTGTACACTTTATAGATGAACTTCAGCCCAGCTAGGAAGTCTTCTATTGTATACAAGGAAAAGGGCAGGATATGAGTGAGCCTCAATTTTAGCTGTTACACCAAACATCAACACACCAAAAACTCAAATGTGTATGGGCTCCTAAACTGAGCACCAAACATATGTCACAAAGCTTCCAGCAGACAAGGCCCACAGTGACATGAAATGCAAAGGAATCCCACTGGAAAGCAGTCTAGAGCAGAACTGCCTGGATTTAGTGTTTAATGACAAGAACACAGGAGAGAGGAGAAAAACACCTGGGCTGGGGTTGGTGTTGGATTTCTATTTTACTTCCGAAAAAAACTAAATCTAAGTCCAAATTACATAACACTCGAATGGCTTGCTTAGCCAGTTGCCTCTGTTCCAGTTTAGTCTCCAGAGGATGTCAGGCTGAGCTAGACTCTAGGTTTTGGCAGAAATCAGAGTCTGCAGGAATTAGCATTGCAAAGTCCAGAGGATATGGTGACAAATTAGTTTGCAGATGCAGCTCAGTTAATAATTGTCCCAATTAGCTTCTTCCAATTGAGATGAAAATTCTGTATGTCACCTTGCCCTGCTGACTGCTCATGTATGCTCAAAACTCAGAACTCTAAGGGAAAGATTTATTCTCCTTATGATTCATGTCTCACACATCAAAACAACTACTGAAGTCTCCAATTCTTGGGATGTGAATATCAGTGTCTGCCATCTTCAACGTTGTGGCACTCACATCATTTAGTTAATGAATGGCAATAAAACAAAGGCAAATAAATTCAGATTATAGACCACAAAAGAAGCTAGATAATTGGGTAATTGGGTTAACAGACAAACCAGTGGTGTTAGCAATTCAGGAAAGAGTTGTGCAACAGTTTGGATATAGAATGTTCTCCAAGGTTGATGCTCCAAGGTTGATGTTCTAAATGCTTGGTCCATTGTTCCTTGCCACTATTAAAAGGCACTAGAACTATTAAGAGGCAGGGTCTACTAAAACATATGGACTGTAGGCTCTCTCTCTCTCTCTCTCTCTCTCTCTCTCTCCCTCCCTCCCTCTTTCTCTTCTTCTTTTTCTCTCCTTTCTAATAGTCATAATATAAATAATACCCTCTGCTTTCTCCTCAATCCTTCTACATCTTATCTTTTGAGGGTTTTTTGTTGTTTGTTTGTTTGTTTGTTTGTTTGTTTTAATAAATCTAGAACTCACCAATTCACTTGGGCTGGCTGGTCAGTGAGTGCAAAGAATTTGTTTGTCTCTGCCATCCCCACTGTGGGATTGCAAGCACACTCCACTGTGAGTGGCTTTTTACCTGGGTGTTCTGAATCCAAACTCAGACCCTCATATTTGCATGGCAAGCACATTACCCCAACAATGGGGCATGTATTTTATTTATTCACAGAATAGCAAAACTTTAAAGGAAAGAGAAATATTGTCTCTGGTGAACAGAATGAGATTTGTTTTAAAAGTCATGAAATTCAAGCTGAACCAGGAAAGATTGGTAAAATCTGTAAAGACAGAGAAGAGCCTATAAGAAAGGCTCAAGGCTCATACAGCCTGTCCTCACCTTCAGCCTGTCCGTATTACTGAACTACAGGTTTGAGAAATGAACTGTTTATAAGTAAAATTAGGCAGGATATATTTGAAAACAAATCTTGGAGGCCGAGTTCAAGAATTAGGAATTTGTGCTGTAAGTAAGGGGGTCAGTTAAAGTTTTTGATGAGAGGATCCAACAGATCACCAGGCACAGACGGTTGATGGAGAAAACGCTCTAAGATTTCGATGCCTGCACAACTCCCTCACCCACCCCCAGCCCTAGTTCAGACACTGGAGATTAAATCACCAGTGAAGCAGTGTGGGAGCTAATGTGAAGCAGTGAGTCCAAGAAACTCTGATTGCATGAATGGACCGATGTCTTAGCATGGGAGTTGGTTAGTAATTGCAACAGGGGCCTTGTTCTAGCAACCTCATAGGATTTCCTGCTTTCTACCATGGAGTGCCTAGCCCTGTGGCCTTTGCCAGATGCTGGGGCTATGCTCTTAGGATGACCAGTTTCCCATTCCATAAGCCAAAGAAGCTTCTCTATCACTTTCTCCTCTTCTGATATTTTAAATTTTCTTTTACCTTTTTCAGAATTGTGGAGTAGACACTGAACTCAGAGGATCCTAATGGAGCTCCTTCCCCAGAAGCTGAAGCCGCTCCCCCATTGCCTATGGTTTTTGTTTGTTCTTTCGTTTTTGGTTTTGGTTTTGGTTTTGGTTTTTTCCCACTCCCTGCCTTCATGTGCAACAAGCATCTACCCCAATGTATTTTCTCCCAGATCATCTCCAGGAATCCTTAACCCTTACAGACTGGCTGAACTACTGTAGCCCCATCATTATCTCTACCTGTTCTATAGTCTGGGACACAGCCACAGTCCTGGCAATTCATTCAGTACAGGGATGACTCCAGTTATAAATGCCCACCTCACCCCCAGCTCTGAGCAGTAAAGTTGGAGATGGGCTGGAGTGAGGAGAGTAAAGAGAAAACAGGGCAAATATCATCCAAATTCTAACAGTTTTAAGATTGGGATGGGGATAAGACAAATAACATTCCTGCATCTAGAGAGCAGACTTGAAAGTTATAATCGAAACTTAACAAAGTAAAGCTTATAAAAGTGGGCCAGGTCTAGCCCTCCTCTTGGCCCATGACCCGTCCTGCTCTCAGAAATCCTATGATGTCACAAACAATATACTTACAGAGTCTGGATACAATTCTCATGAGGCCTGACCCAAATAATGAAGGTGGGCGATAATAGCAGCCACCACGAGAGAATTACTAAATAAATTACACCTGTTTATAAATGACCCCGGCTTGAGTATTTTGGTATAGCAATACAAAAGCAATTAAGCCTAAGATTCCATTGGATTGTCCAGATTGTGATGCTATGGCTGCAGACCAGGCTCAAGGATTTGCTGTCTCCAGTCAGCAAAGGTTTGAGCTCTGTGGGAGGAAAAAGAGAGCAGTAATGAAAGAATCCATCAAGAGAGCTGAGATGCTGGGCCCCATTACACATGATCACAAGTTTCTCAGCTGTCATCTTGCTGGGTCCCACAGCTCTGAGAATAGTTCTTACTTATCCCACTTCCCAGACATGGAAAGCTCAGGCAGGTCACCTAACTGAATGGATGGACAGTCGGTGCAGAAGTCATCTGTTCATAGTTTTTTAGATGTTGTAACTTGTTGAGGAAGGTGCGAAAAGTAGGTGGAGCTAATTATAATTTATAAAATTCCAGGAAAAGAGCCCTGAGATGGAGACAAGCAAATTCTGGAGGATTGCTGGCTCAGCAGTCTAGCCAAAATGATGAGGTCTAGGTTCAGTGAGAGACAGTGCCAAAAAAAAAAGCAGAAACATGACTAAGAGACTGTCCTGTTTCAACTTACATGAACCCTTATGAGCAAGTACACAGCACACATATATCACACACAAGGTATGGATACAGACAGAGATATAGGTACACACTGAGAGCGCATAGGAGTATCCTGAGCTACCTTATGAGTATGGAGTTGTTTATCCCTGCGGCAGAGCTAGAGTCCCCATTCTGTTTCTCCCTGGACCTGAGCCAAGCCCCCTACTTGGCATGATCATTGCACACCTCCTGTTGTGGCACCCGTGGCCAGGCCTACTTGGTGATGATTGTGCTAAGAAAATCCATCTGGAAGGCAGGTTTTGATGGCTGTGGCACTCAAAGCTAACATGAAAGTCTCATGCTTATTCACTTTTTACAGACTGGCTTCCCTAGGAGAAACCGTCTCCAATCCCACTGCTCTAGTCCCCTGTCTACTAAAAGGCAGCAATGAGAATGCTCTCAGCTTGAATGAAACTGTCCCCAGTACATATGGAAAGAACTAACCTAACTCGCTTCAAGGTTAAATGAACACTTGAAAAAAAAATACACGTCCCTTTTCTTTAACTGAAATTAAAAAAGATATATACACTTGAACATTCAATTGTTGTCTTGGTCTAGGCTCAAAGGCAATCACCTTCACTCACTGAGGGGTCTACATGCCAAAACTTGTTACATTTTCCATCGGAAAAATAACTAGATTTCTGAGTCAAAGATCAAACTGTTCTCATCCCTGGTGGGTCCGGCCATCCCCAGCTGGCCCTGTGGCAAACCTGGATGAGCGCGATTGCCTGTGGCAGGTTCTCAGGTGCTTTTAGTTTCCTTCCAATGCCATCCAGAGGGAGGAGGGACACAACCCAAACTGAGCCTGTCTTCTCAAGGCCTTGTTAAGAGAGTCCAGAGCCAGACAAGGGGCTGCATTATTCCAGTGGCATGCTCGTAATGTGCTGCCAGCTCTGCGGATGCACAGAACTGTGTCTGGAATTTACGTGGTGCAATGGCCCTGACAGCTCCCATTGTAGGCAACATGCCTCAAGTTAAAATACATCTGCAAGATGAAGTTTACAAAGACCAGCAGTTGGGAGAAGTATGAGTCTACCTAACACACTCTACAGAATTAAGAGCACTGACCAAACACTAGTGGTATCCCTTGCCTCTCTTCTCCATGAAGACTGGGTGCTTCCAGCCATCCCATGCCATCCACATTGCAGCTACTTGCTCCTACATGCAAAGCAATTCCTAATTGCGCCAGTGCAGACTGAATGAAAGAAAGCAGGCTAGGCTACAAGAGCCTAGGCAAGGACATCCCTGGGAATCCCCTGCCCTGAAAACCTACCCAGCCTAATCTACTTTTAAATGGAAGTGTGCTTCTGGACCCACCCCACACAGATCTGTCAAACTAGTGATGGCCCTACCTAGGCAGTTGACTGGGAAACTGGTTCATCACGGGTGGCCAGGGAGGGCACATAGATACATGGGAGCAGAACGTTCCTCAGCTTGCTCAAGGGCCTCTCGGTCACCACTATGTGAGCATTTCACCCTTAGAGGCAGATTGTGTGTTTAATTTGGTTTCTGGATCACATTTATATTTCTCAGAAGTTCTAGACATTTCTGAAGAAAAGAAAAAAAGGGAAAGTGGTCCTGAGTCAGAAGTTACAAAATCCCATGAGTATTGTCATGACACCAAAGCTGGAGGTCCACACGGCAGTGTGCTGGCTGCCTCTGTGCAGAGCGTGTCCTCTGGCATATGCTAGCTCTTCTGGGAGAAGAAGAACACAAACATGAATGACTATGGTCTCTGTCCCCAAGAGCTTAGCTTTCTGGAGGGAAGCTGTCATATAGAGGAATCCTGGTAGCCTGTCTAGCGCTAAACAGAATTAGAACATAATTCAGAACAATTGAAGTATTGGTGGAAAAGGAAGAGGAGTGAACTCATAATTATCTGAGGTAAAGGCTTCTAAGGCTGGTGAGATGGCTCCGTGGGGAGAGGGGCTTACTGTTTAAGTCTCTGAGAGAATTGATACCACAAAGCTATCCCCTGACTTCTGCAAACATGCATGTAAACACACACTAAATAAAAATAGACAGAGATGCTTTGTTTTATTTTATTTTGTTTTGCTTTGTCTAGTTAAGGCTTAGAAAGAAATGATCTGTAGACTAAGCCAGAAGAGGGAGAAGCAAAGAAGGGAACATAGAGCAAATGACATGCACAAGGCACACTCCTCCCTCCTCTCTCCTCAGAAAGCACTGGGAGGCAAGGGGCACTAGACTGGTAAGGTTAGAACACTGGCTAAAAGGGCAATCAGAGCCATTGCCTGGTTTGGGCTGTGATTCCAGTGCCACAGTTCAGGGTGTGTTTAGAGTACACAGTATATGTGCTGGCTGTGTGCAGAGACTGGTCCCACACACCCACACTCATTGTAAGGGGCAGTCTCACAACTCAGTTTATTCAAGGCCTCAGGGGAAGGTCCTTTCTTTCTCCAAGTTCTGTTAGTCTATATGCATATCACTGTGGCTATACTTGTGTTAGGTTTTAATCAGGTGTTACCTTTTCATTTCTTCCTTTTTTTTTTCAATGCAAATTTTTAAAATGTAGTTTCTGAACCGTTCTTTCCTGGCGAAATCCAATGGCATTTTCACTTTCCCTTCAGGAGGGAAGAATGTCAGAAATGGCTGCTCTACAGCTTATGGGATGCTGAGTATGAGTTGAGAGAAACAGTCTTCTGTTAGCCATAACTAGGCAGGAACACAGCCTGGGGTCCCAGAGGCAGCCACTGAAGGCCAAGGAGAAAATGTACCACTGTTCGCACAATATGCCATCTCAAAACATGCAGTTACAGGGAACTTCTGGGTAGGCAGCAAGGGTGCCACGTCCACGCAGAATCCAGTAGTGGTGGCTTGGTACTTGGATGCTGACGGGATGGGAGGGTCCAGCTCCCTCCCTGGGCAGCAAGCTTATTTCATCTCATTTCAGCTCTCTACTTCCACACATGCTGCTTACACGGCAGACGTGTTTCTCACCTTTCCTGTGGTCACACCCGAAGCCCTTCCTCCACCTGTTAAGCCCTGTGTGCCCTCACTGCCATCTTCTCTTCCCCTCACTCCTTCTGTTTCAAATATGTGGGACTCACATTATTCCTGAAATTCTGCAAGTTCTTTGACTGGACTGACAGGCATCTCCACCCTCAAACTTAAGCACTTTCAAGTCTCAGCCCCCAAAATGGCCTTGTCTGAGTGACCTTGCTTGGGTCCCTCTATAAATGTCCTGAAATTCCCAGTGTGCTTCTTCATGTCTCTCCACATTGTGCTTTCTTGTATGCTTGAAGTCATTCACACCTCTATGTTAGGGAAGGACATAATTGTATCATTTGAGCCTAATGGAGTTCATGATACATACTTCTAGGAGTTGGGATTAAATAAGAGTGGACTGAGCGTTTTGCAATAGGACAAAATATGAATTTCCATTCATTTCCATGGTACCTAGCATCACCATGTAAGAATACCTCTCTCTGTTCTTCCTCTGTGTGCAATTAGGGTGGGCCTTCTCTGTTAATCCAAGATCCTCTGACCTATATATCTGTGATACATTTCAACATCTACCTTAGACCTGCTGGACCAGAAACTCTGAATGTGGCACAGATAGTTCTCAGAGGCTCTTCCCCAACTTCAGTGATTGGTTTAGACATGACTGCAAGGCCTAATCAGAGCCAATGACAGACAAAGAATGTAGGGTTTAAGGGGAGAAAAGACTTTATAGCTTATCTGAAGCTATAAGCTGGCAGAACAGAAAGGAAGACTGAGCCAACCCTGAGGAAGCAGAGGCCAGAGCAAGAAATGAACCAACTCAAATGATCCATCTGAAACACTAAATCAAACCATGTATTCGGTGACATCCTCTATGGCTGTGTGATTGTCCCAACATAGACAACGTTGATTTGGGTTTTTATTCTAGATAAAAGAAAAGAAATCAAGTTAATAGAAGCAAGCAAAAGCACATGCTGCATTAAACTTAGAAAGTGGGACACACGATCAAGGCATAAGACAGGGTTCCCATTGCACACTGTCCTTAGCAGGAATCTCCATTATCTCAGGTACCTTGACCCAAGACTGATGGAGAAAGGACCTCTTATCTAACACTGTGATGCTAAGCCCAAGAGACAGAAAAATGTGCAACAATATGGATGAGCTGGTGGACCACCAAAGCACAGAGTTGGTCACAGTTATGAGGAAATAAAGGCAGAGCTCAGGAATTAGAGGGCAGGACTAATTGGTCCAGGAGGGAAGTGAAGAGCAGAGCCTAAATGGCCTGTTATCTGGGTCTACCTTTGATTGTAATCTTATAACTCACATCTGTAAAGACCCTTTCAGAGATATAAGTACAGGTCGCTTTACATAGATATAGCTGAGCAATGTTAATGATATATAATTGCATTGATCAATTTGTGTATCATTAATTACTTCCTAAAATATGTTCTGTTGCTGGGTGATGGTGGCATATGCCTTCAATCCTACCACTCAGAGGTGGAGGCAGAGGCAGTCAGATCTCTCAGTATGAGGCCAGCAGCCTGGTCTACAGAGCAATTTCCAGGGTAACCAAGACTACACAGAGAAACCCTGTCATGGGGAAAAAACTGTTTTTTGTTTTGTTTTGTTTTGTTTGTTTGTTTGTTTTGTTGAAATACTTTCCATCAGAGGTAAATACCAATGAAAGACAGGTGATCAGGCTATAAGCTATAAATGTTGCTGGTAGGGGTGTGAAGGTAGAGTCTGGTTCCAACAATCTCAATGAACATTCACCTGGGATCATTGTCTCTGCTTGGACAACACAATGATAATTTTATCAAATTTAGGTAACTAAAATTTTCAGTGTATTTGCAAGCTTTCAATGAAGTTTCAGGACAACTCTATCCTATAACAGATGTTCTTTGTAAAATGGCATTGTCGCTGAATCAGCAAGTAAAATAAACTAAACGCTGGCAGGATGGCTCATGAGGAAAGGTACCTGCTGTCAAAACTGACAACCTGAGTGTGATCCCTGGAGGACACATGGTGGAAGGAGAGATCCAACTCCCAAAAGTTGTATTTTGACCCTACACATGAGCTGTGGCAAGAACACACAGGCACGCAACCCCGAGACACACACATACACACACACACATGCATGCACAGCAAATAATTTAAAGTTAAATAAAATAAAAACAGTTATATGAACCCTAGACACTTGTCCAAAGGAACAAAGGGCACAACAGTCAGCGCCATCCACAGAGCTGAACACTGTGGTTTTCCTTTTCTCCTACTTTGGCTGTGGCCAAGCATATGTTTGGTATGCCAGGAATCAACAACACATATGTTTCCATTTGCTCCTCTTCAGAGTACAGTGATAACACTTCATGGCGTCCACTGCATTTCCCCAAAGACACATCCCCATGCTGTTCCCTCATCAGCTTTTCAGGGTTGATCTCAGTTATCAGATGGACTGTCCAGTACAGAGTACAGGAGAAGCAATGTATGGAAGCCCAGGGCACACAAGGTAGGTTAAGGCCACCGTGTGTAATGCTGTAGTGCAGGTAAGGATACATACAATAGATTCAGAGTCTAGTGCTATCTATGGCTTCAGGCATTCACTGGGAGTCATAGAATGTATACTCTGATGATGAGCAGTGACTAGTTAATTTATGGAATCCTTTGGAGAACAAAGAGATCACTCTCCTTAAAGCTATAGAATAGGGACTTATCTTTGGAGGAAATATGATTGGGCCCATGCCAAGAGTGATTTATTAGCAGATTCAAGTCTGCACAGGGGCCTGATAAACTGAACGAATGCAGTGCCGAATGTCAGAGAGCATGGAGGGACAGGCATACAGGTGGCACAGACTAAGCCAACATTTCAGACACGTGTGAACACAGAATAACAGACTCTACTGGGTCCCTCCTTTACCCAGCTATCATTTCCTCAGGGGTGGAAGGGTGCTGGGAACTCTGGATTTGATGACCCTGCTCTACATGATCTTATACACCAACCTTCCTGTGGAACACACCTAGTTCATAGTGTGGACACAGATCTATTCCTGAGGATGCATTTTTGACTCATTTGTCTTCATTCACTGGTCTATTAACATTATGAAACCAGGTCTATCTACTCCAGCCACCACTACTGCAGAAGGCAGTGCCAGCATCCCACACTGCTCATAAACCAAAGAATAGAGGAAAGAAGACCAGGAAAGAAAGACGTAGCTCCCTTAAGCCTTGTAGATGTTTCCATGTAGGTCAATGGTGTTCAGAACTGCTGAGTTATTAATATCATACCATGTAGGAACATTTTAATTACAATGTGAAACAAAAGACAGCTTCTTTCCTTAAAAATGTCCAAAGCAGAGAAAAATGAGAAAGCATAAACAGTTCCTAAAAGCAAAAAGGATATGAAGAAAAATAAGACAGGAAATGGATTGAAGGCACAAAGTACCATGAACCAAGCCTCCATTGTGAGTCCGGATATTGTATATTATCTCTAGAATCAACAGTGTGAAACCAAGCAACCTTTTTAATCAAAGAAAGGCTACCATTTTGAAATATGAATTGCATATTTCTTTTTAAAAAGTTGGAATTATTGAACATCTGGCCAAGACAAACCATGGCATAATTCTTCCATTGTTGAATAAAATTTGGTTGAAATAAAATACCTTTTCATTTTTTCCCTTGGCCACGCATATGCCTCAATAGTAGAACACTTGCCTAACATGTGCCAGGCCCTGGGTTCAATCTCCAGCACAGGGGAAAAATCCTTAAAAATAAAAATGAATTATAGTATTTCAAGCATTGGCAAAGCCCAGGTGTTTCAGGTAAATTTAAGAAATACCGAAAGTGTGAGGTTGGAGGCAGGTCTTCAGGAGGAGCCATGACTATGGTCAAGGGCACATAATCTGGATTGGCCAGGTTCTTGCCTGCTAACCTTGGCAAATTGTTAGCTTCTTTGGGTTCTGTTTCCTTAATCAAACAGAGTGTAACATTCAGGTAAAGCCTTTGCCCCCGCCTGCCACATAGAACCCCAAAAGCATGTTCTTCATTACAGTATCAGTGTTATTAACAGTGTAAACCATTCTATGCTTCCCCAAGTTCTAGACAAAGACTATTCATTCCCCAAACAATTTTCCTTATCTCCAGTTCAAAAGGCAGGAACCCATTATCTAGTATTCCAGGGTTACTCAACTCCTGATACAGATCCCACACCCCAATTCCGAAGTAAACACAAAACCAAGCTTTCCTCAGTCAGTGTTTGCCATTCAGGTCAGTAAATCCTCCTCGTAACTACAAAACTTTGGGTCAATATCTGCGCAATGTCTTTTCCTCCCTGCCTTTGATCACACAGACAAAATGAAGCATCTAATACCCTGGTTTCCTTTTCATATGGGAAAGCATTCAGGGTTTCTGCTAGGTCTTCTTGCCCATGTGCTCTGAGCCTCTGGAGCACACGCTACCCTTCCTGTACACATGGCCATTTGCTGGGGATGAAGAGCGGGGGACTGGATGCCCCCCCACACACACACTTGAAACTCCAAAGCGAGGTAAGTCAAAGTCCTGAAAAGCAGCCCTTTCATGTTAAAGGGAACAATTGCACTATGGACACCAGATTTCCCAGCTCCTTGGAAAGCATTTCTTTCTCCACTGTTTGTACTCATTGACCAGACTCTGAAAGGTTGACACCTATACAGAGGAAGTGGGCCGTTATAGGCACATCCTGTAGGCTGCTCTAGGTGCACAGGCATGGGCTTCCTGTATCTAACAGGACAGCTGGGCCCCAGATACAAAGCCTATTTGTATCTAGGGCTTCTCATCTCTTAAAAGTCCTGGGCAGTTACCATGTGATTCTTGCACTGGCCTTACTGTGGAAAGCCATTTAATAAATAGAACTTTGGCTCTGGGTTCTGATTCTGGTATCATAGTTACACAGCTCAGCAAATGTAACGCTTCTGTTGATAATGACTTTGGGATGTTGGAATCAGTAACCACTTTGCTTAATTAATTAACTAACTGGCTAACAGAAAATAACATTAAAGGGTTTACTTGGGTACCTTGACTTTAAGCGTTATACCAAGTAACTGCCACTTTAAGTGGCAAAGTTTAGCTCCTAGTCTTCTACTCAGGAATTTCATCACAGAGGAACAAAGGAAATCTAGCCTTCCTCAGTCAAACAAACAAACAAATCCAAAACAACAACAACAACAAAATCTTGGCAAAATTAAACTTTCTGGGAATTAAGGCCACAGACTTCCCATATGAGGCTAGATAAACTGTCCCCATTGCCCCTATGCTAGGAACTCATAGGAAATAATAATTCTCCTTCTAACCTTTATCTGCAGCCATTCAGCCCTGAGTGGTCTTCATTCATCTAATGTTTAAACTGCTGACCTAACACACAGAATATGTCACCGGTACTTAAACAACTATTTGGTAAGTAAATAGTCTATCAACGATCTTGTACAACCTGCTGCTAGCTAATGCGACAGAGATCAGAGTTCCCCATCATGCCTGATGGGTGCTGGGGTTTCTCTGTCCTTGCTTTCTGACTTCCACAACCTGGAAGCTGATGGTACGTTACCCATCTTCCACTGTAGTTCCCACCAGGCTTTGCTCTGCTTCCTGACTTTGACCATCTGCAATAGATGGAATATTTCCCTTGGCATTTTCCCCAACCACACACTTCTTTTTGCTCACTAACCCAGCATATGCTCTTGATTTTAACTACAGAAGTCAGCTCCCTCCTCCAGGAAGTCATTGTTCCATGGCTATAGATTCTAGCCCCATTCAGCATGGCCTCTGTCTGAAACCACATGCACCCTGCCTATGAACACTCCTGATTACTGCCTTACGCCCCCTCTAGCCAGCACGACCTGGGGTGAGCCTGAGGACCTGACTGGTTTATTGCATCAAGGGGCCCATGCCCAGTACCTCCAACAATTCCTTATTTAATTATTTAATCAATCAATCAATCAATCTTGACAACAAAATAACATATGCCCTTTTTACTTTTTAAAAAAGGAATAAATATATAACTACCTCATTATTAACTAATGATTAGGCATGAATAATTAACCATTTACCCAGAAAATACTTTTTTGGTTACAATAATATAATTTTCTCTGCACTTTCTCAGTAAAACTGCTGACCACCAGGTCTTTAAACAAAGCCTTTAAAAATGTTGCACTCATGAATGGCTGGTTCCCACCTACACAAAAGTCCACCTGTGTACACCTGGCAGGATACGTATCCTTGGTCCTCTTTCTGACTTAGAATTTCACTTGACCCAAGGACAAAGTGTTGGAACTGCCCACCTGCTTTCACTTTTGTATAGACCCCGTGGATTTAACTTTGGTCAACTTGATGGGGAACTAGAGTCCTGGATGGCTGTCACATACAGCCAATCCCCAAGCTTTGCCCTGAGCCTTGACATGCTCCCAGAGCAGCAGGAGGCCAGCATGCCTTCTTTGAGAAGCTCATGGTGCTTCCAGAATGCCAGTTTATTTCACAAGAGGCTGTGCCTGTCCATGTGGTTTCATTGAGTCACAATGCTGGACTCAAAGCACATGCAAGTTCCACCCAGTCTGTATGTGGCCCAATGGAAGCCAGCCTATGCATGCATACCCTAAGAACACCCATCCCTGGGTGCAGATGACCCTGAAGAGGGTTGACATCCCACTGGCAATCTCAATTTATCTGAAGGGCAGGCTGAAACCACAGGCACAGACCTGTCTTCACAAAAGCAAGGCCTCACTGGCACCGTGGCCAGTGCAAGTGACCTCCTCAGTCATTCTGTCTGGGATTTACAAGAGAAACCTCATGTAGCTTCATGAGAACCAACTGGGTAAAGATAGGATCTCTTCTTCACAATGAAAACTATGCAGATTCAGAGGGGCTAGAGCCCTTAGCCATAGCCACTGTCACTTATTGCCTAACTTGTTCCAGAAAGGATTTAAGTCAGCTTACAGAGTGACACGCACAGTGAAATAAAATGTAATTTAGTGAGTGGGGAAAACAGGAAAGATAAAAGTGAAACCAGGTTTGAGATTAATTTTTAAAATAAAAGCCATGCCCTAAAGTTGTGTACCGTCAATAGAAATGGGTCACAGACCTGGCCTTGAGTTGTCTGATAAACACTGGAAAAATAGAGAAAAGTGTTGTCTGTGGTTTAAAGATACAGACCTTTTCTCACAGGGAGAACTGTCGATTTCCTTTGAGAACCTTTTAATACTTACTTTACACACAATGTCCAACAAAATTACATTCTCCACCTAGTGAGAAGCAGACTTAGGGCAAGAGAAATCTAAGGCAGTAAGATAGACACTGACTTGAAGACTCAAGATGCCGGGCATGGTGGTGCACGCCTTCTGAGTTTGAGGCCAGCCTGGTCTACAAAGTGAGTTCCAGGACAGCCAGGGCTATACAGAGAAACCCTGTCTAAAATCCCACCCCACCCCCCAAAAAAGAAGAAGAAGACTCAAGATGCCAATCACGAGCTTCTTCCCTACCAAGAGGTCCTTAGGAACACCATGTCTAACTGCAGTTGGCACTCCAGCACTAACCTCAAGTTACATAAAGGTATAATGACACTCATGCAACTATTGAAGAAAACAAAAGACATTGTCACCAAAAGGGTTAAAATTTATCAAAAATCCTTTCTTTCCCACACCCTGAATTATACTCCTCAAGACAATACATCACGATGCACAGTCTCTCTGCTTGGCCCCAAGCCTGTACAGCCTGCTAGGGATGGGTCCAATATTCTTTATGGTTACATCTATCTATTCCATCTTACAGAATTAGTTATCCCTTCTGCACCTTCACATCACCTCAATTCTATCAGTTGAAGGAATTTATGAAGAACACATTGCAGAAATTCTAATCCATTCCAAAGTAATGTCTGTTTTTGTTTTATTTTATTTTAGGACAAGTATCAATTTCTGCGCAAGATAGGAAGTTCTTCCAGATGGTCTAGAAATGACCGTGTATAATAAAAGAAAAACACTTCTTCAAGTGTGCACACCAGAAGGTCTAGGTCATTCAGAAGGCAAGCATCTCACCAAGTAGTTTTATATTTCAGTGAGTGAAAGAGTAATGATAAACTAGCTTGACACACGCTCAGGCTCGTGGACAAGAGCCCAACATAGAGTGTGTGCCATATGTGTCACCACAAGTCATGTGGCAATGTGAGAGCCCCACTCACTGCCTCTGCTTCTACCTGAGCATCTACTTAAGACTCCAGGAATTCATTAGCCCGGTGCATTTACTAGCAGGTAGAGGAGCTCAGAAGGAGACCAGCCAGTTTGGTTATAAGACATATTTGACAGCTCTATCACACTCCCTTCCCCCTTCCCATTATTTTCTACAAACATCAACTGTAGAAAATTCCCTTAGGGGCTTGCTTTCTTCATCACTGGGACTTTGACTGTGTCCTTACCAGGTCTCCACGTGCTAACAGTGCCTAGTGATAATCATCTTATTTGCTTAATTCAAAATCAACTGCCTTCATTCTCACCTGCCACATAACCCTGGCACTTCCATTGTGCTTACTGGAGCTAGGGATAACCTCATTTTCCATTTTTAGCTAGGCTCTCTTTGAAGGGCTTCCTGTCTCTTGTTCAGTCTCCAGCAGTCATGCCTAGTACAGTCCCTGGCCCATAGTTGATACTCATCTGAAAGCTGTGAGAAGAAAGTGAATTAAATCACAAGTTCTTCTGAAGCACATAGCACAAGAGGAGCATGTGGGTTGAATCTGGCAACCCTGGCAACACTCGTTCACAGGGAACCATACCAGGTGTCCCTCTCATCCCAGACTCTACAGCCCCATGGGATGTTGGAGTCCCTCCCCTCTTGGTACCCACATTAACTCTACAGTGAAATGAGAAAGTCACTACTTATGTAGGCCTTTTTCTTATAGATCCACAGGGCTTTCTATCTGTAAATAATGAAAATAATGAAAATAAATGATGTTACATTACATCGCTGCCTGCCTGCCAAGAAGTAAGCAGGCTGTATCCTAAGTAGCTAGGAGAGATGCTATGAAGTAATTGGTATTTTGCATGCCACAATGACACTTGTTCACATCTGTGTTCAAAAGCCTCTTCTAATTGCATCTCAAAGGTAATTTTCTGAGGAGAAACATGATAAGATTCTAGAATGTTTATACTTAAAATAAACTCAAAGCTAAAATTATAAAATCAAATTGAAATGGTACTTAACCTTGAGATAGGAAGGTCCTGTAATGAAGGATTAACCTTGCCCAAAGAATCTAGCCTCTGGAATATCTTGTGTAACAGTGACATGTCCTAGCCAAGGCCTTTGATCATGAGAGTTTAATGACAGAATTTAAAATGAGAGATTGAACCCATGGAGTAAAAGTTCCTCCCTCCAGATAAAATAGAGACACGGGGCACCATGTTAGACATCCAGGGGTCACTTTGGATGGAACCAACAGGGAAAATTATTCTTAAGGCTGAAGTGGAGAATGAATAATAGGCTGCAGAGAAACCACCCTAAGACTTTGGGTAAAACTGGAAAAAGACTAAAGCAATGTGATGTCATGGGAAGAAGGCTGAGAGCTACCAATGTGATGTCATGGGAAGAAGGCTGAGAGCTACCAAGGCAGAAGGCCACTTAGTAAATCCAGGAGCACATTGTTGTGCTACTAAAGTAAGGGGCTAATTTGAAGTCCCAAAACCAACTGAGAAAGGCCAGGACATAAACATCCATGAGTGAAATTATACAAATTATGATGTCAGACCAGAGGAGAGGTGGAGCTGAAGGTCCCAGTGACATAAGAGTAACCTAAAAGTACCACTGAGATTCAGTTTCACTGTGATGGGGAGTTTTATGTCACCTTGACCCAAGCTAGAGTTATCTAACTCCATTAAGGAAACCCCAATTGAGACACTATCTCCATAAGATTTAGCTCTAAGGCATTTTCTTAATGAGTGATTGATGGGGGAGGGCCCGTCCCATTGTGAATAGTGGCATTCCTGGGCTAGTATTCCTGCATCCTGTAATAAAGAAGAATGAGCAAAGCCATGGAAACAACCTAGAAAGTAGAACCCCTTCCAAGGCTTCTGCATCAGCTCCTGCCTGCAGGGTCCTGCCTTGTCTGAGTTCCTGCCCTGACTTCCTTTGATAATGGCTTACAATGCAGAAGTGTGAACCAAATAAATCCTTTACTCTTCAACTAGCTTTTGATCATGATGTTAAATCAGAGGAACAGTAACCCTCCGATAAGGCACCATGTGCATGCAACTGGCCATTAGACTGGAAGACCCACAGTAAGAAGCACTCACAATTCCGGGAGCACCAGATGGGCTCAAAGGCTCTGCCAGTTAGTTTTAATTGTCAATCTGACACAACACAGAGATACCTAGAATAGAATGAAGAACCTCAATGAAGAATTGCTTCAAACAGATTGGCTTATGGCCATGTCTGAGGAATTGTCTTGATTAAAGATTGATGTGGGTGGATCAGCCCAAATGTAGGCAGAGACATTCCTTGACATGTAGGTCTTCTTGGGATACAGAAAGTAACCGAGCACAAGCCTTAGAGTAAGCAGAGGACAGTGTTCCTCAATGGTTTCTGCCTTTGCTTACTGCCTTGACTCCCCTTAGTGATGGACTATTACCTGGAAATGTAAGCTGAAATAAACCAGAACCTCCTCTCCCCCTTTTTTGGGTCCTGGTTTTTGTCACTGAAACAGAAAGCTGACCAGAACAGAGGCAGAGGCTGTGCTCACTAGGAGAACCAGAGTCCCTCAAAACATGAGATAAATGAGCCTGAAGACCAATAATGAAGGCAAAGAGAAGTCCCATCAGAAAGGACCAGGATGCAGAAGGAAGGCATGCTAAGAGAACAGCCCTTCTAGGCCAGATCAAAAGTACAGAAAAGATTCTCAGTGAACCTAAAATCCAGGACTGAGAAAGACACTAGTAATGCAGCACATTAAGTGTTAAATGACAAACACCACCAGGAACTCTGAGCCTGAGAAAGAGCATTAGCAGGGCCCCTAGCTGATATCTGAGCTGTACCTTCAACTTAAATCAATGCAACAAATAAATAAGCAAACAAAAACAAATGAGGGCATATCCAGGAGGCAGGAGAATAGACAGAGACCAGATTCTGGGTTTTTAATCTGTACTTGGCAGTCTAGACTAGGTGGTGGGACTAGGGCTGGAGATAGGAATGAATATTTGTGAAAACCCTAATATCAGAGAAAGCATTTTGAACTTTTAAGCTGGTTTTCTAAGATTAAAATAGGTAGTTCGAACAACTCAGGTGTCTAGTGCCACCTGGTGACAGGATACCTTAATCCCAGAATCAGTGTGATTAACTTGTTTGAAAAGTTGAGCTAGGTAAAGGAAAGCCAGAAGTATAGTACCACAGTTTACAATGAGCATGAGCTTTACCTAAGATCTCTAAATTCAGTGGCAGTACTCAACAATCATTATAAGAATACCAAAAATGTTCCAGGTGTGTTCTTCTTCAAGATAAGAGAAATTGACTTGGTTTTATAGAGCATAGCAAGTAGTTTGATATGATTTTTTAACCTAAACATGAAGTTAGTGTTCCTTACATGTATATCTCCTTTTGCTTCACAATCGATAGTTTCATTTGTTGTGAAAAACAGTGTGGGCCTTTTAGGAGGCTTGTGAGTACAGCTGAAAGGAAGCCACTGGCAGCCCAGGACCACACTACCATGATCACGATGCCCTTTTCATAGTCCATATTCTCCTGTCCTGTCTTGTACCTTCTATCTTCCATCACCTCACTGGGAAGGCACACACCTATAAATCTTCTGGTGTTACTCAACTCCTCACGGTTTGTTAAAAAAAAAAAAAAAAAAAAAAAACTGTATGGAGGAAAGAAAACATCTCCTAGCCTAGGGATCCCAGATGGTTCCCCCAACATAAACGTGTGAATAAAGCTTCTCCTAGCCCATGCTCATCCCTTAAGGCAGTGGTTCTTAACCTTGCTGATGCTGCCACCCTTTAGAACAGTTCCTTATGTTGTGGTGACCCCCAGTCATAAAATTATTTTTGTCACTATTTCATAACTGTAATTTTGCTGTTGTTGCATTATAAGGTACACATCTGTGTTTTCCAATGGTCGTAGGCTACCTGCAACCCACTGGTTGAGAACTGTTGTCCTAAGGACTCTTCCTATTGGTGTGAATCAAGGGTCCTCTGGTTCTTTCTTTGCACTATTTTTACTTTATCTCTATTCCTTTTTGACACCTGCTAGTTCTGATAAACAGTCTCTACCAGGGAACCAGAGTAGCTACTCTAGGTTGGGACTCAAAGAATGGAATACCCACTCAGCAAAGACAAGACTAGATATCTACATCAGGAAGTACTCTAAATATTGTAACTCCAAATGCTTAGATCACAAAACAAAAGTACAAGTCTAAACAGCCAAAATTATATACCTCCTCCAGCAGCCAGTAACTCTACTGCAATAGGTCCTGAAGAAACCTATTTAGCTGAATCACAAAATAAGGACTGCAAAATAGCCAGAAACTATAAAGAAGATGTAAATAAACCCCTTAATGTGGCCTGTAAAAATACAAATGATTGGATAAAATAATGAAAACAAGTCAAGACATAAAAGCAGAATTTAACAAAAAAAAAAAAAAAAAAAAAAAAAAAAAAAAAAAAAAAAAAAAAAAAAAAAAAAAAAAAAAAAAAAAAAAAAAAAAAAAAAAAAAAAAAAAAAAAAAAAAACAAAAACAAAAACAAAATAAAATCAGCCAAGTAACACAAAACTGGAAATGAAAAACTCAGAATATCAATCAAAAATCTCAGAGATAAGAATCACCAGTAGATTAAAAGACATGTAAAAGTGAATGTCATGTCTTGAAGACAACGTAGAAGAACTGGAATAGGTCTGTAAAAGAAAATGTCAAATCTAAAAAATAAAAAAATAATAAAAACAAAAAACTTTCAGAAAAATCTGGGGCACAATGGAAATAACAAACCTACAAATAATCAGTATAGAGGAAGGAGAAGCTCAGGTGAAAAGGTACAGAAGATATCTTCAACACAATCATTAAAAAAAAATCTCTAAATATAAAGAAAGAGATGCCCATCAAGATACAAGAAATAGACTCAACACTGGACAGATAGAACCTGAAAAGAAATTGTTTATGACACATGATAATAAAAACACTAAAAGTCCAGAAGAAAGATTCAAAGCTGCAAGGGATAAAGACCAAGTTACCTACAAAGGCAGGCCTACTAGAATAACATCTGCCTTCAAGATGGAGACTCTGGTAGCCTGAAGGGCTTGTATGGATGTTCCTCAAGTTCTGAGAGAACATAGATACCAAACCAGACTACTCTACCCAGCAAAAGCTTCAATCACCATAAATAAAGAAAAATATTACATGATTAGAAAATTTAATAAATTCTGTCCACTAGTCCAGCTCTATAGAAGGTACTAGGAAAGCTTCAATCTGAAGAGAAGGTTAACTACACCGAAGAACACACAAGGATCAAATAGTTCTAGAACAAAATCAAAGGGGACAGATGAGGCTAAACAACAGTAACAGTAACAGGAATCAATAAGCACTTAATAATTTTAAATATCAGTGGTTTCATTTCCCCAATACATAGACAAAGACTAACAGATTGGATTAGAAAATAGGATCCATTTTTCTGCTGCATGCAAGAAACACATCTCACCATCAAGGTTAGACACCACCCCAAAGTCAAAAGGATGGAAAGGGGTATTCCAAACAAATGGAATCAAGATGGGAACAGAAGTAGCTATTTTAGCACATGACAAGATAGACTTCAACAAAACCAGTCAGAAGAGATAGAGGAGGACACTACAGACTCAAAAAAAAAAAAAAAAAAAAAAAAAAAAAAAAAAAAAAAAAAAAAAAAAAAAAAAAAAAAAAAAAAAAAAAAAAAAAAAAAAAAAAAAAAAAAAAAAAAAAAAAAAAAAAAAAAAAAAAAAAAAAAAAAAAAAAAAAAAAAAAAAAAAAAAAAAAAAAAATCCACCAAGAAGATATTACAATTCTAAAAATCAACACACAAAAACCAAAAAAGAAAAAAAAGAAGAAGAAACACTACTACAACTAAAATCACTTATGGGTATTACACACACAGTGATAACTCACACTCATCAATGGAGAGGTTATCTAGACAAATATCAGAAAGGTGCTGGAGTTAACTGACATCATAAATTAATTAAATGGATCTAACATACAGATATCTTCAGAACATTCCACCAGAAAACTGAATATACCTTCTTCTCAAGAGCTCATGGAACTTTCTCTAAAATTGACTACATATTAGCTCAGAATATGAAACTCAAAATTGAAAAACCACACTGACTCCTATCTGACCATCATGGATAAAAGTGGGACACCAACAAAAACAAAAACAGCAAAAAGTATGAAAATGCATGTACACTGAACAATTCACTACAAAATGAAAATTGTGTCAAGAAAGAACTCAAGAGGGAAGTTAAAATATTTTTAGAGGGACTGGTGAGATGGCTCAGCAGGTAAGAGCACCTGACTGCTCTTCCGAAGGTGATGAGTTCAAATCCCAGCAACCACATGGTGGCTCACATCCAGCCATAATGAGAACTGACACCCTCCTCTGGTGCATCTGACACACTCCTCTGGTGCATCTGAAGTCAGCTATAGCATACTTATTAATAATAATAATAAACGAATCCTTGGACCTGAGAGACCGGCCAGAGTGAGCGGGGCCATACCGGGGCGGCCAGAGCGAGCGGGGTAGACCGAAGCAAGCAAGGTTGACTGGAACAAGGGAAAAAAATGTTTTTAGAATTGAAAAACAAAACAGAACAAAACAAACAAAACACAGCATATCAAAATCTATACAACACAGTGAAGGTGACTCTACAATACAAAGTCACAGCAGTAAGTGCCCACACTACAAATCCAGATAAATCTCATATTGGTAACTTAATGACATACCTGAAAGCTCTAGAAAAACAAGAGGAAATAAGTCCCAAAGGCAGTAGATGGGACGAAAGAATCAAACCCAGGGCTGAAGTCAATGAAATAGAAACAAAAGCAACCATACATAGAATCAATAAAATGAAGAACTGGGTCTTAAGAAAATCAGGATTGACAAACTCTAACCAAATAAACCAAAAGATGGAGATAAAAGATCCAAATTAATAATAGTGATTAAAAGTGAGACATTACATCAAACACTGAGGGAATCCAGAGAATCGTGAAGACATGTTTTCAAAATCTCTATTCCACCGAACTGCAAAATCTAAAAGAAACAGATGAGTTTCTTGATAATACAACCTACCAAAATTAAGTTAAGATAAATTTATCAACTTAAGCAGACCTATAACCCCCAGTGAAGTAGAAGGCAATAACTGAAAGTCTCCAACCAACAGTGGCCTAGAGCTAGAAGGACTCAGTGTAGAACTGCACCAGACTTTTAGAAGAGTTCATGCCACTACTCCTCAAATTAGTCTACAAAATATGAACGTAAGGGACATTACCTAATTCTTTTCATGAATACGCAATTACGATGATATTTAAACCACACAATGACCCAATAAAGAAAGAAAATTACAATTTCCTTTTTGAACATAGATGCAAAAATTGTGAATAAAATATTTCCAGAGTGAATTCAAGACCACATCAGAAAGATTAATCACCATGATTAAGTAGGCTTCATTCAGAGACACAAGGATGGTACAACGTGTATAAATTAAATTAATGAATGCAATATATTAAATAAACAGATCAAAAGACAAAAAACACATGATAATCTCATTTGGTGCAGAAAAGGCCTTTGACGAAATTTATTGTAATAAATTTATAATACAAGTCTTAGAGAAACTTGGGAAACAAAGTACATACTTCCCATAATAAAGCAATTAATAGCAAACAAAAAACAAAAAACAAAAAAAACAAAAACAAAAACAAAAACAAAAAAAACAAGCCACAGTCAACATCAACCCAAACAGAGAGAAATTCAAAGCTTTTACACTAAAATCAGGAACACAACAAGGTTTTCCACTTTCTTCTTACCTATTCAATATAGGACTTAAAGTCTTAGCTAGAGCAATAAGACAACCAAAAGACATAAAGTGGACACAAATAGAAAAGAAGTCAAAGTGTCTTTATTTACAGATGGTATGATTTTATACATAAAAGACTCCAAAAATCTTATACCGCTGGCCAACACTTTTATCTAACTAACAAGATATACAATTAATAGACAAAAATCAGTAGCCTTTTTTATATAAAAATGACAGACTCAGAAAGAAATCAGAGAATCAGCACCTTTCTGAGTAGCCTCCAAAAATAAGTCCTAACCAAGCAAGTAAAAAACTTAATAAATTAATTAAATAATAAAAACTTTAAGATATCATAGAAAAAATTGAAAATGATACCAGAAGATAAAAAGACACCCAAGAACGCCAGGGCCAAGATGTGGGAGTGGGTGGGTAGGGGAGCAGGGCGGGGATGGGGGAGGGTATAGGGAACTTTCTGGATAACACTTGAAATGTAAATGAAGAAAATATCTAATAAAAATTGGAAAAAATACAAAAAAAGAATATTGTTCAAATGGCCATCACACCAAAAATAGATTTAATGCAGTCTTTATCAAAGTCCAACAGAATTTCACATAAATTACGATGTTCAACTTCATATGGGTAACACATGTGCATACAAGTACACACACACACACACACACACACACACACACACAATAGTTGAGAGAACCCTGAATAATAAAATAACCAATGAAAATATCACTATCCCAGATTTTAAGATGTATTACAGAGCTATAGTAATGAAAATAGCAAGATATTGGCATAAAAACATTGATCAATGGAATCAAATTGAAGATTTACACATTAAATTCACATACCTACACATGCCTGTGTTTCAACAAGGTAGCATCTTCAATAAATAGTGCTTCTCAAATTGTAGGGCTGCTTGTAGAAGAATGAAAATAGAACCATATCTGTCATGCTGCACAAAACTCAACTCCAAATGGATCAAGAACCTGAATGTAACACCAGATATCCTGAATATGATCAGCAGGGAACAGACTTTAACCAACTAATATAGAGAAGGACTCTCTGAATAGGCATAGGTATTAAGATCAACAATTAATAAACAGAACCTCATGAAAGTTCTTGTATGGTAAATAACACCAGCATTCCAGTAAAGTATAAGTATACAGAATGGAAAAAATGTTTACCAATTGTACATCTAATAGAGGGTTAGTATCTAGAGTATACAAAGCACTAAAAAGAAACTGAACATTAAGAAAACAAATAATGGC
>LR753333.1:1024605-1053783 GCA_902729485.2 Mus minutoides | reverse complement strand
AGGAAGGAAGGAAGGAAGGAAGGAAGGAAGGAAGGAAGGAAGGAAGGAAGGAAGGAAAAAAAGGATAGAAGGAAGGAAAGAAAGAAGAAAGTAAAAGTAACTTGGGTAGATGGTGTAAAAGAAAATTGGCCTTGTTGGGATATGAAATTTCCACAAGATATTGGGATAACGAAGAAGTCATGAGCAATACATACCCAGAGGACAGATTCTAGAGCTAGAAGTACTCTGGTTTGAAAATGTCCACAAAGGAGGAAGAAGGTTAGCCAAATGTCTTTCCTATGAGAAAGTCACATAGCTACCATAAGAAAAGGTTACTTTATGATGAGCTATTGGTAAAATAAACCAGTATTCCAAAACTGGGATTCTCAAGAAATAAACAGGAAAAACCCATAAGGAAACCACTGTGTACTAAATGAAAGGAACAGAGCATTTTAAATACAAGGCAAAGGGTTGAAAAAGGTTTGTTGTTGCTGCTGTTGTTGTAGTAGTTGTTGTTGTTTGTGGTTGAGAGAAGAGGGTGAGTTCAAAGAAGAAATTTAATAACTTGGAAAAGGAAGGATAAAAGAAAGCTATAGGACAATTGTTCTGGGAGAAATCTGGTGAGGTGGGGGAACAATGCTGGCACCAAGTAAAGAGAAGAGACAAAGGACTGGGTGCCCATACCACACCTCACATGTAGTCCTGTGTAGCACATGGTGTCAACTCTGAGAGCTTTCCTATAACACCATGCCTATTTCTGTATACATCACCATCTAGCAGACTACCCAGCTCATTGTATAGACTCAGTACATAAAGGAATCACTTCTGTGAAGCTCATGCATTACATCTGTAAAATCAACTAAACTCTGTTTCATGCTAGCTAAGACACTGAAATAACTGTTTTGAAAGAAGGCAAACCCACTATCAAATGATTTGTAGTATGTTCTCCAAGGTGCAGAAGAAACCTGACCTCCCAAGCCTGTACCCGGGCAGTTACTCAGCAAGAAAAACAAGGGGAGAAAATCAGTTCCACACCAAGTCCAACTGCTTGAGCACAATTCCAAAGATTTTCCACGTTGCAAAATTTTCCAAACTGCAAATCTCGTTCTTAGACAGCAGGCAACCACTGTTCTTCCAAGTACCACAAATAGTGAAGAATTTACACCAGAAGGGGTCCAATGTCATCGCTGACAATGATAAAATGACTCTGGAGCTTTGGGAAACTTAGTCCTGCAAATTCAGTGGTGGGGAATAAGCTATCCCTGAGTTCTCTATGCAGGGCCTGGAGTCTGCACATGCCTGGAGACATGCAGACCCACTTTGTTTTGGTAAACTCTGCTCAAGATTCATGACATTTCACTCATAAAACATGGTCCCCAAAGCATCCATCCTTCTTTGTTACATGCACACGGAGACTTCCACTGACCCGTGCCAGGCTTCATACTGGAGGGAAATGAATTTTCTGCTACAGCTGTCTTTGTGTCTTGTGCTATCATCAATTATATCTGTGTCTGTGCAACTTCGTTTGCCCTTTATGAGAGTAAAAGCCTTATGAGTTAACCAAGTTGCTTTGGAAGGAATGGCTCTTCTAAATGGCCCTTGCAGTGGGCATCTCCATCGAGAACAACAACAAGAAAAGGCTTAAGAGGCAGGAGATGGTCCTTTCTGCAGCTGGGATGAGTTTCCCAATTCTCTGCATGAGAAATTGGGTAGAAATAGCTAGCTAGCTGTCAGGGAGCTGAAGTTGAAGCACATGTCCCATCCGGGCCCACGAGCAGCAGCCGCATTCCAGTTCAGGAAGGACCTTCCAGCTTCCCTTTCTCACTAAGGAGTATTTCTCCAACCTGCTTTTTGTGTTGCTTTGGTTTCTGGTTATTGATGTTTTTGCTATAGTTCACTTAAAGAGGGCAGGAAATGGAAAACCTGGATATATCCCACATCGACGCATAAAACTACATAATTTTTCTCCCCAGGTTTTACACCAAGATTCATTCTGAGTTCAACAAGCATACATCTGCACAAAAACATAGTTAAAAGTGTGTTCCCCGTGTGTGCACTTTCAGGTAGACCTAGTGAGGCAAATTGGTAGCAGAAAGAAAGTTTACATTTAGAATACTGGCTAAGAACTTGGCTAAGGACAGGGTGGTTGGCTAGGGTGTGTGATGCTGAGATGCTGCTAGGGAGTCACTAGCTGGAGAGCACTTCTGCTACACCATAGGCACCTGGGCAACTCAGCAGGATTCCATCACCAAGTGCTAAGTCTATAAGCCACAGACAAAAGCAGCGTGCCTCCCTCCCTCCTGGTCTTCCAGCTGAAGGCCTGGGCTAAGTTACTGTTTTGAAGATCTTTTGCTCTCTCTAGCTTATGAAGGAAAACAAGGAGGACAAACTCTCAAAGAACTTGCCATGACTGTTGTTTGGAATAGACAATCAATAGGTGATAAATCCAAAATATCTCTAAGGGGCATTTCAAATGGAGATGGCTAGACCAGAGTGGAAACACTGTTGTCTGGAAAGCCAGTCATTTCAGGCAAAGCAAAGTGCAAGGTAAGTTCAGCGCTCAGAGGACCAGACTGCTTCTCTAGAAAGCAAGCTTGTATAATGTGTGTACCATAGGAAACTGTCCAGCTGGGTGTTAGGGGTGCCATACAAATTACTTGCACTATGGAAAGAGAGATGGAAAAATAAAAGAAGTTGTAAGACTGAGCTCAAGGTACTGAGCAATAAAATTCACTAATCTGATTATGGTATTTATGAGCTATCATTATTTTTTTTTTAGCAGCCCCATCTTTTTGCTCATTTTTACAATGTGGAATCGTACAAAGAACATACTTATTCCATAACATTTTTCCAGCTGTGCACAGAACAGTGTCAAACCTCCTAGGCTGTTAGTAATCTTCCAGTTCTTCTTTGAGAGCTGGGCCGTGACTGACTAATAATTTCCATATCAGTACGATCCATTGTGTCTTGCTGGCTTGCAAACAGATAGGCAGGATGCTTCTAATTACTTCTGTGTAATAACAGCCCATTTTGGACACACTTTACAGGGAGCCTGGATGTCGGCTCCTTTACGGAAAAGAGCTGGAATCTCTGTTTTAGGGTGCTGTGTCATGTGTCATTTGGATAAAAGAACAATTGTCTGAATTTTCTGATTAGGCCTTAGCTCCCTGGTTGGGTGAGTAGAGTATTTTACACCTAAGAGGTGAAGGAAGTCTTCTTTGCTGACGCTATACATTAACACTTAGTACCAGCTCACTGAAATGACTTCTCTGTTCCTTAAACCTCCTAGGCCCCACCCTGGCGTCTGGCCCTGCTTAGTTGAGGTGCCATGCGATAGGTTTAAGCCAATTTATCAAAATACTTATTTGGTTTGAACTGTAACAATTGCCAAAGGCTCTGAAGCAACTCTGGGGGGAAAAAAAAACACTGAATAAAACTGAACTCAATCACTGCATGCATTTATGTTATTAAATTTTCATCAGTGAGAAAGCAAAAAAAAGTACCGATTCTTTTAAGTATTATGCTCAAAGAACTAGAGTATACCAGGAGAACTCACAGTGCAATATCCAGCTACTGTGATGCATTAGTCAAAGGTGGTGTGCCAGGAACCACACAGATGAGATAGTAGTGAAAATGAGCTGAACTGATTTTTCGAGGAAGATAAAGAACAATCTAGATTCTCCTTCTAAAATGTTTTTCTGAGATAATAACTAACACGCCAGGATTTCCCGTGTAGATCACTGGCAGCGGAGAACAGCTTGATCATAGAGTGGTAATGCACAGCCAGTAGGCAGAAGGCTAGTGAGAGCCAGGGCCTCAGAGATCATTTCTATACTTCTAGCTGGAAAATATGCTTTCAAAGGCAGCCTCCCAAGTGTCTTAGAAGCAGAAATAATATCTTTGACTATCAGCTAGGAGAATATTTTGTCCCAGTGTTAGAGTATAAAGCCCTGCTGATCAAATGTGACTCCTGTCCCCTTAGTCTATCTGCATGCCCACACAGGTCACATGTGGCTCCTGTCCCCTTAGTCTATCTGCATGCCCACACAGGTCACATGTAGCTCCTGTCCCCTTAGTCTATCTGCATGCCCACACAGGTCACATGTGGCTCCTGTCCCCACTCTTATCTGCATGACCACACAAGGTTGCTGAACTCTTCCCAGTGTATGATGACCAAAGGAAATCAGGCTCCCCCAAGAACAAGCCCTTCTGTAGTGAACACTGCTGTAAGCCTTTTGTTGTGCTTTTAGTTTTAAAGATGCCAGGAACCGAACTTAGGGCCTTACATAGGCTAGGTAAGCACTCCATCATAAAACTGTGTCTCTCTCTCTCTCTGTTTACTGTTTCTCTTGACCTATGACTCACTTGCATCAGACCCTTCATAGCAGGTCTGTGCCATCCGGCTGGCTTCTGTCTCTCTTTTGAACAGCAACTGGTACAAAGCTGTTTACTTCTGAGGATCCTCCCACCCTGTTTGAACACTTACTGCCGAGGAAACCCTCCTTCTCCCAGATGTGAAACTGCACATGGCTGGTTGATCTAAGAGAGACACTTGACAGTTCCAAGCTGGACATTAGTACCCTAAAATAGCAACAAAGCTGGAGAGAGGTTACTCGGAGGGCACTACAGTTATTTTTAGAGTGAGAGTGGAAATGTTCTGGAGCCCCCCCCCCCAAAACTAGTGTGGCTGCTGTCTAGGAGCAAGGCACTGCATGGTACAAATGTCCATAGTCAGTCCACAGCCTCTTCAGTATGTGTTCTCCCCTAGATGAACAGCAGACAAGACTGCTTCCCCTGTGCAGAAAGGAAGCACACTCCAAGAAGAGGCTGCTGCTGCTGCTGTAGGAGTTGGTAAGAAGAATAAAAGTCAGAGGGAGGTCACAGAAAAAGCCCACCTGCTCTGGTAGTCACTTTCAAAAGGTAGCCATCCAGGTCGATGTGGAAGTGGGGTGTGTGACAGGGCAGAGCAATGCGAGAGCCATTCCAGCGCACAGTGAGATGCTGTTGCAGGCTGACTATGCTCTCGCCCAGCACCAGCTCCACAGACTTGGTCCAGGAGAAGGAACGGGTCCTCCGTGCATCATTCTTCACCAGCACCTGGAAGGGTGAGGCAGGGGAGGAGCAGTCTTTTGTCAAAACATACTGACACGTCCCCTGAAAGTTAAATGTCCGTCCATCAAAAGTGTTGTAGTGGGGATCTCCGAATACTGTGCACACACCAGGTTCTGTGAATGAGAGAGACCAAAGTAGGGTCACAACCAAGGCAAAAGTGGAGAGAAACCAGAAATTCCTGAAGTTATGCTGGGAGATCACCTGCCAGGTAAAGGACATGTGCAGGATTCACTAAAGTAATGGAGATTTGAAGCGAGCTGAGAGTTATAAACCTTGTTACTTGTTCTAGTGAAAATCTCTCTAGTATGTTCACATTTGGAGCTGATTCCTAAAATCCTGGAATTCTGAGAAGTTCTCTATTCTGTAGCCTAGCATGCTTCCATGAATAAAGAAATTACAATAAAGTCTTACTCTATAACCCACATAAACAAGAAATAAAGAGTAGCTGTAAAACTATACCACATGAAAATATTATTATATTTATTTTTATTAAGATTTATTTATTTATTATATGTAAGTACACTGTAGCTGTCTTCAGACACTCCAGAAGAGGGAGTCAGATCTCATTACGCATTTACGCATTTACGGATGGTTGTGATCCACCATGTGGTTGCTGGGATTCGAACTCAGGACCTTCAGAAGAGCAGTCAGTGCTCTTAACCGCTGAGCCATTTCACCAGCCCCCATTATTATATTTCTTAATTTTAGATTTTATTTATGTGTGTATGTGCACTCTGAGTGTGTGTGTGTGTGTGTGTGTGTGTGTGTGTGTGTGTGTGCAGTGTGTCTGAAGAGGCAAGAAGAGGCTGTTGGATCCCCTGAAGTTCGAGGGATAGCAGGTTATGCAAGTGACCCAATGTGAGCGCTGGGAACTGATCCTAGGTCCTCTAAAGGAGTAGTGCATTCTCTTAAATGCTGAATCATTTCTCCAACTCCAAAGATATGTTTCTCATATTGTGATCCACATTCCAAAATCTAATGTCAACTAGAAAAGTAAATCGAAAGTTCTTTCATACATTTACTCCAGTAGGCTCACCACTCTGAAACACTATTAATTCATATTTATGGAAGCAACCTGAAGTTTACCATTCTGAGGCACCGCTGAGGCTTTATGGAAAATTTTAAAAATTAAAAATATAAAAAAATTGGTATTGGTTTGTTTTCAGTGGAAGGGTTTATCTATTTCTAACAAAGCATGAACCACAAGGAAATTTATTTACAGAAACTGGCCCAAATAATGAAAAGTAGCTGGGCACATGGCTGTGGCCCAGTACCCAGGAGGTTTAGGTAAGAAGGTAGCAAGTTAGAGGCCACCCTTGGCTACATAGTGAGACCTCATCTCAAACAAAAATAAAAACAACATGAGCAAAAGCAGAAAAATTCCAGTCAGCACCACAACAGTAATTCATAAAGAAAAAACAAGGCAAAAGACCCAGTCCAGGATGTAAGGTTGACATGGTTTGCAAAGAACTAACTGAGTCTCTTGAACCGTCAGGGCTGACTGAGGTGGTCCAGACTTTGTGAGATCAGAAGTGAGTCCAGAGGACAGCCAGGCTGGAGAGAGTGATGGTATCTATGGCAAATTCACTCTCTCCTCCCACAGTGCGTGAACAATGCTGGTCTGGGGTATGACTCATTGCTAGTCTCATGGTAATCCATACAAACCACACATATTTGGGACTTACTAAATCAATTGCTGTATCTGTCCTTTTGTCCAACTTTGTCTGAGACAAACATGAGAGCTTTTGAAATATGGAATCATTTCAATGAACAGTTATGTTCAAAAGTATCTATAAGGTACCATACCTATTATGGTGATGGAAGGAGCGGGTGGTTTGGCTGTGTATTTGAATTTAATATCCATTTCTAATTCTTTTTTATATTTCTTTTGTCCATTTTAATGCGACCCTAATTTTATCACTGTTACTCACTGGGTGTGTCCCCCATCCTAACTCCCCATCTCATCTCTTCCACTTGATTTCTCTGCTCACTGGGTGTGTCCCCCATCCTAACTCCCCATCTCATCTCTTCCACTTGATTTCTCTGCTCACTGGGTGTGTCCCCCATCCTAACTCCCCATCTCATCTCCTCCACTTGATTTCTCTGCAGTGCATCTTTCCAGTCCTCGCTGCGTGGGATGGATTCCAAAGGTGTCTCCTCACACTGTTCCTCACACTCTGACTAACTGGATCGATTGCCAGCATGACAATGTTGCATTTTAATTGACAAGGTAAAGGCAGTGTGCACCCCAGGAGAACGAGAGTCCAGAGTTAATAGCCTACCCTACACTGGGCACTAAATTCAAGTTTGTTTCTTTGCTTTTAAGATTCTTGGTGCCACTCAGCAAGTTAGCACACAGTCAACTAAATCTCATGGACTGAAAGAGATGGCCTCAGCTTAGAAAATCCAAAACGCCATCACACTAGCAGAGGGGACGACATTCTACTCCTGTGTCTGTCCTCTCAGCTGTGAACAGGCTTCCCACATCTGTCACCACACCTTCTTGTGACCTTTTAACTGCCCCAGGAACAACTATGGCTTCTTTTGATGTCCTGACCATAGTTGCAATGAAATTTTCATTGATCAGAACATTAATAGCTAACATTTGCCAAAAGCTCACATCCTAGGGTGGCCTTCTTCTGCACGCCTACTAATGATGGATGCGTCATCAGAAAATCCACAGATTCTTTCTGAACAACAAAAAGTTAAGCACATCCCAATGGACGCATAAACAGAGATTTTCATCTAATCATTGAAAACGTTTGTGAATGGTACTTATGATTAAGAAAATATTTTTGTCATGGTGAATGAAAAACCAGCAACCTGAATTTATTCTTTGTTTCTAGGGTAATCTTAGCTCTCTTAAACACACACACACACACACACACACACCAAACGAATGAGCCGTTTTTCTTCCATGTTTTTCTAGTTTTGTTTTGTTTCTGTTTTCTTCTGCCTTTAATAATAAAGTGTGGGCACTCAGAGATAAAACCAATTATGTGACAAAGCAAATCCTGAAAGACATAACAGAAACTGCCCTGATCTGGCCTCAGGAAGCCTGAGTTTGCTCTTGGCTGCATGAGAAGCAATGAAGGCTATCCAGAAGAAACCCAGAAAGTGGAAATTGTGTGTGAACAGGGCTGTCAGGAGAGATATTTTTCAAAAGTCTTTAATTTGTGGGAGAGAAGAGCTTGGAAGTTGGTATGATTTTTTGTGTGTGACTGCAATATAGAAGCAGCCAACAAAATTTCAGGACTATGAGAAGGCTTGAGAGTTATGTGTTACACGTGGGGACATGAACATCATGGGCTGAAGTCATTGTGAAACTTTGGCCCCTGTTTCTGGCACCCAAAGGTCCCCATGCCAGATCCCGAAGGATCCGGAGAACATGTGTGCTGTAGAGTGCCGAGAATAAGACTGTCAGCATGACAGAAACCTGCCTGCCTGGGAAAAAGGCGTCCAGATAATACTCTGGGAACCAGAGTAGCAGTGGATCCTCCCAGATATTTTCAGGAGAGCCAGTGAAACACACAGCCATCCAAGATCTCCAGATGTCTGGTCACACCATTCTGGAGAGCTTGGCCTGATGGTTAGGGTGATGAAGAGGGAACTGTAGAAACAACATGTTTGGATGTGCCTTGAAGAGCAAAGAGAAGGATTAGTTTCCCTCCATGGCACATTGTGTGCCAATCTTTAAGTCAAGTCTTTGGATGTCAGTTTTTCTTTTGTTTTTCTTTTCAGTAATTGCAAATAAATGTATACGTCTAGAGAAAAATAGATCAGAAATTGAAAAATTCAAATATAAGAATTTTGGCTTTTGTCATTTTTTGGTTTTTGATTTTTGTTTCTTGCTTAGGCAATAGGACTACATGTGGTACTTTCTTTTTTATGATAATATTATTTACACTTTCATTTCTTATGAACTTTCAGAAAGGAATGTTGGCTTTAAAATCTAAGATTCCTCCATTTGCACACATCACATTACCATCACACACTTACTAAGGTCACTGCTTCTCAACACTCGGTTCCAATGCTTGTCTCTTAACTGCCTCAGATTTTTAAATTTTGCCTCAGGTACACCTATTTTAATGAAATGCCTTTTCTCTGAGAGCAGTGATCATTCTCAAAACATCTGTCAAAGACAAAATAAGAACTGTAGAATCCCAAACCACAGAGACAAAACTGAGAGAAACTGTGTGGACTTGAGTGTAGTCCTTTCCCCCAAACAACAAAACAAAACAGGAAAAGTGAGAGAAAGAAGCAAAAGTCCCTTTATATTTCTGCCTCCAAGAAATATGCATGGTCTACAGTTCATGGTGTGTATGTGTGTGTGTGTGTTTATTTTAACAGAGTTAAGACAATCCTGAACATGAAATTTTACTTCCTATATTTCACTTAACATGTCATAAGATTTCCACAGTCATCCAAGTTATGTTTTTCTTTGAAAGCCCAGAAGAGAATTTTCAGTCTCAGTCCATTACTGCTCCAGAGAGGGAGGCCTCTCCAGTCACTACATGGATCAACACCTTTCTAGAGTGGCATCCTAACCACAGGGCACAACACACATAAACATAGCTTTAAACCTTTCTCAGCACAAACTTAAGGGAAACAGGTCCTTTGGGACTCTGGGTCACTGAGTCATGCTGAGCTTTTGGGACCTTAGCAGGATGAGAGTCCTTTGATGCCAAGTCTTAGGTAAGAAGCAGGAAAGGCTGGGATTACAAATACTGTCTGAGACACGAGCCAGCTGCTATTCGCTGAGGTGACTTCTGACACTGATAGTCTGGTTAAAAAGCAGGCCCTGAGTGTCTTCTACATTCAGGAGCTCTGGCTTTGCACAAGGTATCGGTGACAGCTGTTAGCCTGTGAGACTTTGGGGAGGCAACAGATGCTCCACCAGGTGGCAGCTGGATACCTGTAAGCATTCACATTTCCTCTAACTTTACTGGAAGGGGTGGCACATGGAACAAGGTGGTCGCTGTGTTCCTGCCAGTGTGTAACCCATCAGAGACAGCAACTGGTCTGCATTAGAAAGAAAAAGCCCCGAGTTTTTAAAAAGTTACATAGGAATTTTGTATTGTGGTAGTTTGTTTTCCCATATTTCCATCACTTCACATACTCACCAATGTTCTCCCTAACTTCAAAAATCAAATCTAAACTGATTTCAGATACCAAGCCACAGCTACCATTCTAGACCTACCTAGTATAGCCTAATGCTTCCCACCTGCCCCTGGACTCATCCTGTCCTACCAAAGACCTCACAGTTCACACACGTGTGCATGCATGCTTGTGTACATGCACATAGGAACCTGTATACACTCATATCCTTAGACAAACGCAAATGTACACATGCATACATACATACATACACAATACACACATACACATATACAAGGACACACACACACACACACACACACAATGTCTTTAGCTCTATGGCTTTAATTCCATCTCTCCCAGCAACATCTCCCATGACTACCTTAGTCACTGTCAATTCTTTCTTCTAAATTCAAAAGCAAAACTGATCTTTACCATAGAGAGTCTCTATTTGAACCCAGAGTATGCTGACTGGCTGGCCACAGCCCTGTTCTAGCTCTGTGTCCCCAGTTCTTGGACACAAGGACAGGTTTTTGACTCATGCTCTGCAAATCCAAATTAGGTTCTCAAGGTTATAGGGTATCAACTGATTCATCTCCCTGACCATGCTAATTCATTTTTTACCCACTCAATGGTTATAATGTATTCATAGTGCCTGAGTCTGGCCTTGAACTCCTTACATATGCATTTCATGTTTACTTCTCAGTGACCAGAAAACCCACTACCACACTGAGCCTCTAAGTGAATACATGTATATACATTACTTGTATTGCAACAATGTAAGGCATACTACTTATCAAGTATCAATAAATATTTGTTGAAAATAGGCTAATTAGGGGGCTGGTGAGATGGCTCAGCGGGTAAGAGCACCCGACTGCTCTTCCGAAGGTGAGTTCAAATCCTAGCAACCACATGGTGGCTTACAACCACCCATAGTAAGATCTGACGCCCTCCTATGGTGCATCTGAAGTCAGCTAGAGCGTACTTATGAATAATAATAATAAACGAATCCTTGGACCAGAGAGAGCAAGTGGGACCGACTGGAGCAAGCGGAACCAACCGGAGCGAGAGGGCCTAGCAAGCAGGCTGGAGCGAGCGGGCCGAACAGGGGCAGCCGGAGCGAGCAGGGCCGGCCAGAGCGAGCAAGGTTGACCAGAACGAGGAAAAAAAAGAAAATAGGCTAATTAATTGAACAATATATTTGGCTACAAGAGTTTACTTAAATTTGCATACACTGAGTTTACTTAAATACTAGTGACAACACATGGCAGGTAGCCAGTGGAAGCTTGTTTAATTCATTAAACAAGTTATTTATGAATACATTAAGAACAAACGCACTACTAGGGAGAACAGAAAGGGGGAATTATAGTTGATGCTGAGAAAATCACCCAGGGATCCCAGTTTGTTGGTCTAGTTTTCAGGGGTGGGCAGCAACCTCTTTCCCTTTGCAAAACCAATTTCTTCAGCTGAATGGACATGTACCCCATTGAGAAGCATTTTCAGAACCACAAAACTGACTCAGAATCACAGACATAGAATAAGAGAGCTTAATTCTATCTCTACATTGACCAAGTGTGACAGGCCAATCATGCTTCCTCAAAGAACACCACCCCCCAATACCCAAAACCAGTGCATGTGATATTGGATAACAAAAGAAAATGCAATTTGCAATTCTCTTCATTGACCGGGAAGGCAGGGACTTGGCATCCTACATTTGCATGAGAAGAATGGAACCAGCCATGACTTTGAAGATGGAGGAAGAAGTCAAGGGCCAGCTGATATAGGTACTTTAGAATCTGCGAAAGGCAGAAACAAATGACTCTCTGCCTGAGACTGTACAAGGAAAACAGCCTTGTTAGTGCCTTGATTTTAGCCCAGTGAAACCTATTTCTGACTTTGAACTCTAGAGTGTGCAAGATAATGAGTGATGTTAAGCTATGATTTTTGTGGATTTTGCTACAGCTTCCACTGGAAACTAATAACTTAGCACCATCCAAAGCACCTAGTCCAAGCTGCTTATATCAAGTGTCATGTCCGATGTGTTCTGTATTTTTATGTCTCTTTTCTTCCTTATCATGTCTCTATACAACTTGTATTATTACATTAATTTATTAGTAGTGAGTTTGTAGAAGGTGTCTTGGCCCATGGTCTCTCAGCCAATAGCACTACAGACAGAATCTAGAATCTTCTGTCCAAGGCCAGAACCTTCCCCCACTTGTGCCTCTACTTAGAGCACACACGGCAGCATCTCAAAGATGTTACTGATGACTCTTAATGGGAAACAATGTGTCAACATTCTTCCTAGGAAAACAGCCTCTGGGATGTTGCAGGATTTTCCCTGTCCAATCGCAATAGGGCACTGGGAGGCCTGTGATTGGACAGGGAAAGGGAGGTGGAGCTAAGAGTTGCAGAGATAGGGCACTTCTCAGAGAGAAGAAGGAAGATGGCTGCAGACGTCAATCCGCACGGCATTACCAGCCATAAGTAGTTGTGGTATTATAAGGTTAGATTATTGGGATAAAGTCTTTATCATTATCAATTGGCTCTGAAATTATTGTATTGGCATCTTGTAAATTCTTCTGGTCTGGCAGGTCGTCAGGAGCGGGGGAGCATGGTTTGACCCCGCAGAAGTTGGCAGGTTCTTTTTTATTATTTCCTGCAATACTGGCATATAGAGGCTCTTAAGACTGATCAATGGCTCAAGCCTGATAATCAATTAGAAATATCTATTTAAGCCGGGCAGTGGTGGCGTGTGCCTTTAATCTCAGCACTTGGGAGGCAGAGGCAGAGGCAGGCAGATTTCTGAGTTCAAAGCCAGCCTGATCTACAGAACGAGTTCCAGGACAGCCAACGCTATACAGAGAAACCCTATCTATCTTGAAAAAAAATCTACTTAAAGTCAGTTACAAAATCCAGCATATGGCCCTCTTATTTAATTTGTTCCTATTTCATATCCCCATCTGCAAGGTCTAAAATTTAAGGTCAATTTCAGCAGTTTATCTCTGTTTTCCGGAATGTAAAAACCGCACAATATTTCCTCCCTCCCTCCCTGCTTTCTTTCTTTCTTTCTTTCTTTCTTTCTTTTTTTCTTTCTTTCTCTCTTCTTCCCTTACTTTTTTGTTTTTTCACTAAGTAATTGTTTATTTCATGCCAGACACTTAGGAAAGTCTGCTGTATAACTAAGGTCACTCACTGTCCCCATGAATAACAGATGAGTAACCAAACAACAACAACAACAAAGTTCTGCACCTTCAACAGGTTTTGTTGTTTGTTTCCTTTTGAGACAGGGTCTCAGGCTGTCTCCCAAGTGCTGGGACTAAAGACTAAGCTTGTTGTAGAAATACTTACTACTCCTGCTACTCACAAGTTGACCTAACATTATCTTCTCTCTTTACATAGTTCTTTTTATAATGGAGCTGTGCATCTGGACTGAGGAGATAAACATCACATCTCTAAATTAATGTATTGTCTAGACTTAAAATGCTAAGGACCTTTGGAGAGAGTTCTGCATTTGAAACCCCATCTTACCTTGCCACTTAGTGGCTAACAAAGCAGACACAACTCTCTTGGTAACATAGGTTTGTTTACCTAAAGCTACTGCAGTACGGATTCACTGAAAGATGCCACAAATAGAGCTACTCACATTATAGTAAGCATCACTTTTCTGATTGTGAGCAAGACTATAAGAGGATATGAAGTACAGAGCTGGTGAGAGTATAATAAGTTGAGTCCCTCCATAAAAGACACAAAATTTAGATTAGGAACTCTAGAGTGGAGTTAGACTTCTAGGCTACAGGAAGAATGCCAGCAAAAGACAAACAAAGGAAGGCAGTGGCTTGTACCAGAAGAGTGGGAGACAGATCTGTCTGGAACAAGGACTTGCTTCAGGGGACATGAGACACTCATACTGTGTAAATAAATTGGCCTGCAATTCATTGCCAGCCTGGAAAGTTTAAATATATTACAAAGAATCAACATTTCTTAATGTCTTTCCTACAAAACATTAATCCTGCCTGTTGGATCATCACAATGAGTAGAACATTAAAAGCTCTGCAAGACCAGTTGGAGATGCTCTGTACTTCCCAAACTCCTGAAAGCTTACAGTGCCCACTGAGTTTGGCAGTGAGGAAACATATCTAGGTCTACCCCACCCAGTGTGAGCTGAGCATATGAAGTTAGAGAGTCTGCATTGGAGGTATTCCTCGGGACATTCCTCAACGCCAGGGGGAGGTATCACTCAGGACTATTCCTCAAAGCCAGGGGGAGGTATTCCTCAGGACTATTCCTCAAAGCCAGCGGGTTTACAACACAAATCTTGGGAAGCTCAGCTATGAAGGAAGGTGGTCTAGTTTTCATGATGGATGCATTTGAGTTCTGAAGTGGTGTAGATAAAGAACTGAAGGGACAGGAATGGGGGTTAGTAGAAAACAACAGGATGAGGGTACAACCACCATGGGAATAAAAAGGAAATTATTTATTAGGAAAACAGCATAAAGAGGCAATCAACTAAAGTTGATGACTGATTAGCAACAGGGGAGAGAAATGCCAAAAATATGAGAAACAGCCTTGAGTCTCCAAACCTGCACAGCTGGGCGAATATGGAGGCCAGAATTCAGTCAATCAACAGTGCTTGGAAACAGCCACTAGCCCCTACAACTAACTCCTGACTCAGATAATGTAGGGAACCAAAGGTAGCAACTATGAATGCAATTCAAGTGCAGTACTTACAAGAATTAATCCCTGGGAAGGATAGATACTAAGTTCACTATTTCGCTCACAGAATATGGAGAAGCCCAGCTGGAATTTTATCCCCAGTGACTAACTTTCATGGTGCTTTAAAGTACCATACATACTATCAAATGAGAAATGTAATCATCCATCTCACCCATCTGTGAACTCTGTAAACTACAATAGCACCTAGCCTGACAAGATATGCCCGCAGGTATAATACCAGCACAGATATTGTGGAGGTAACTAATCACTTTCTCTATTAGATACAAGGCTTGTTTCATGAGCTAGAACCCATCATTGTTAAAGGAGGCAAAAACCTGTGACTCTATAGGTCATAGGCCAGAGGGGAGAATCCTATACTTTTATTCCACTAAATGGACTTAATATTGAAATAATTCTTAATGTCATCTGATATCCATAGATCAGACCATCTCTCAACCATCATAAGAGAAGGTTCCCCTTGAAATAGATGGTAATGGACATAGAGACCCACAACTGGTCAATGTGCAGAGGATAAAAGACTATAGAGTCCTCACTCTGGACTAGGACAAACATATCACACTTTTCCACACAAAGACTCTAGGAGCTATGTGGAAGAGTGGTGGTAAAGACTGTAAGAGACAGAGCCATAGATAAAAACAGTGTTTTCCAGGTTCAACAGGGAAATTACACATACTAAGTCATAGTAGTTGTGACTGCAAGCCCAAGAAGCTGCAAACAAGCTCAAGCCAGATACTATCCCAGCATGAAGTGCTGAAGTAGGCCTGGAGTATCACCACTAGGTGAAGAGCCATGGACAGCTGATAGCTGCTGGGAGAAGAAGGGTTAGTTTTTTTAGTGAAATGTCCATCTTACTCAGGGAAGCCCCTTCTCTCTAAACCAGCTGGGAGCAGGTGGGTAACACAAACTGTACTCAGTGGGGAAGAAGCAGAAAGAAAGAGAGAAAAAAGGAAGAGAAGAAGGAAAGGAGGGAGGAAGGGAGGGAGGGAGGGAGGGAGGGAGGGAGGGAGGGAGGGAAAAAGTTGAAACTCAAATTTTGGTAGGAAGGGGTAGAAGTGTAAAGGATTGTAATGGGAGAAGTGGGGGAAAGAATATGTTCAAATAGATTGTATGGAATTCTGAAATAATTAATAAAAAATATTGTTTTTTTAAAAAATCAAAATTTGGATAATACTGACACCAGAATGAGATAGGACCTACAGGTAGAGTGTCAAGGTGATTGTGAGTGTTCACAAAAGGAGGCAAGATGTCAAAAGGAGAGATCCATGCACTAAAGACACAATCTAGCTCAGAAGAGGAAGGGATGGTGGCTGGAGGGCAGGGCATGGATAACATGAATTGCATAGCAGCAAGAAACACTGTGTATACAGTGTGCTATTTCTTCAGATCCCTGTAAAGATGAGAGCTGATATAAAATAATCCAAAAGGTCAAAAAAGTTAAGGTAACTTCCCAAAAACAGTGTTTCTGAAGGTGAATGGACACAACGGCTTGCAAACAGAATTCTTTGTCATGTGTAAAAGAGGAAAACTGGTAAATCTCATGTATTTAGAGGCATACCTCCAAAAAAAAAAAAAAAAATGAATCACCATACAGTCAAAAGAGAACACAGGGTTAGTTATGCTTAAAGTTTGGGTTCTAAGTTCTAGCAGATTACAGTATGAGCTGACTTCTCTCTGTTTATCTTCTCTGGCCTTCAGATTCTTTCAATGTAAGATGGAGCTGATGTTAGCTTCCACTTGGCAGAAACATCCTGAGAATTAAATAGCAAAATATCTACGTAGGCAGCATGTGCTATAAGCCCTGCTCCTCTACAGCATGGGAAATGGTACCAGCAGGAGGCTGAGCCTCTCTAGTCTTATCTCACTTGTAGGAGATGTGACCTTAGAAAGGTGCAAACCTGCCTCAGCTGGGCTCAGCACACAGAGAGGTTCATAAAGCATGTTTTTCAGGTGCAGTCTGGAGCTTAGCTTACTCACTTGTCCTGATCTTTGGCAGTAATTTTGGGGGTACTAGGTCTCAAGTATATTCAGCCACAACTGGATGCTTGCATTTCTTTAGAGATTCAGGGTGGCATTGTGGCCATGTCATGTCAAATGTTGAATTAATTTATATGTACCTCCATAGAAAAACATCCATTTGTATGTAGATAAGGATGTACTTTTAATGCAATGATTTAATAATGCTGTATCTCAGAATCATCATCACCATCTATCTTTCCAAATGAAATCTAAAGAAGGGTTGTAGATAATATAAGTACTACATTAGGATGTTTGAAAGGTGCATGGGTTTGATACAAGCTCTCTTACTGGGCATTTCTTGTGAGCCTCCGTTTCCCCGATTTAGGACTGGAAAGGAAGATCCCAGAGGGAAAGTCTACAGATGCACATAATTTTCTGGCACTAAACAACAACAAAAAAAATGAATTAAACGGCAACTTTGAAAGCAACATTGCTCTTTCCACCCCTACTATAAGTTATACAGAGTTCTTTCAAGTTTAAAAAGGTATAGAATATTTACGCATATATATGTACATACACATGTTTACTCAGTATAAAAAAATTAGCAAGACTTTCACTTGGCTATATAAGTATCCACCTCTGAATTGCCATGATGGAATAGAGGGACTGGAAATATGAGGACACGTGGAAAGGTTAGCTTAGGGTACAACCACCTCCACTCTGTCTTAAGCAGATAGGGGAGCAACTATAAGATAGAAGAGAGCCTGGGCCTGGGATATCCTGTCCTCCCAGGGTAGTGATAAAAGAGAGAAAGCTATCACATTGAAGGGCATTCTTATGATTTCTTTTCTAATCTATAACTCCCAGGGACTATAAAATCCTCAAACCTTCCCTTCCCCTTCTTAGCTGCAACTATTTATCAAACTTTAAATGACAAGGAAGCCAAGAACAAAAACTACAGCCCAGTCTTTGGAGCCAGCCATGCAGCACAGAGGAAACTCAGGCTCCATCTCCAACTTCCAAACCAGTCTCAGTTCCCTGGCTGTAAACTGTAGCTAATGACATTACTTGGCCAAAAGATAGCTGTGAGATTCACAAGAAATCAAATGGGACAACCATGACAGAGTTTGGATATATAGCAGATGATGATAAATAAAGGCTGTCTACTGCTATTGCTATCGATGGTCCTGTTGGCTAGTGATGTTGATGTCATTAATGATGGTGGTTGTCATGGCTAACTAATGAACTCCTAAGTTACTGAGTACTTCTCAAGTACTCACCCTTAGACCCAGAAGCACTATGCCAGCCTTGTCTGCTTCTACACTGTGTTTGCTCTCAAGAAGTACCACTATGCAGCTCTCCCTGAAGAAATTAACAAGAGATGGAGTTTAAAGATAATCTAGTTCTTAAAGAATGGCTTCAGTCTCACCCCTCCACTCTAGACCAACATAAAATGATAGCACTTCTTAGAACAGAAAGCACAGCAAAGCAAAGGACTCATTTCCCCATAGCTGTTCTTGTGTGGGCTCTCTACTGGCCCACTGTTTGCATGTGGGGCTTCTCTTTCAACCAGCCTGCCAGCCAAGGTTCAGAAAGTGTCAGAGCCAGATCCATAGGCACTAGCAGAAATCTCAGTGGCTACTAAGCTTAACACCTCCCTGGCAGGGCTAAAATCAACACCACAGATTTTTATTCCATAAGCATCCTGAGCCTAGTGTCAAATTTCCTCACTTGCCTGAGGTAAGGACAAACTCCTAAGGCTGAGAGATCTTAAGTCTCAGAGGCCAGAAGCCCTTTTCAAACACGGAATTGCTGATTTGTAGAGGATCTATCGGTAGAGATTTTTCATAGGTTGTCTCCACCAAGGTCATTTTTTCATTGTGCTTCGTGTCCCTGACTCCTCAGAAAGTTAAATTATTGTCCTTTATTGTCTCCCGCACACTTGCTTTGTTTATTTACACATGTTAAAAAGTATCAGGCATCCCAGTGGGCTTAGGATAGAAAGACTTGCCAACAAAACTAGCTGGGGCAAATTCTGCAGCTAGCTGCCATGAGTACAGGTAACAGGCCCAGGGGCCACGATAAGCTGGCACAGACCCACTGACCTGAATACAGCTAGACTCTAACCACTGACCTGCATACAGCTAGACTCTAACCACTTAGGGACCTGCATACAGCTAGACTCTAACCACTTAGGGACCTGCATACAGCTACACTCTAACCACTGACCTGCATACAGCTAGACTCTAACCACTTAGGGACCTGCATACAGCTAGACTCTAACCACTTAGGGACCTGCATACAGCTACACTCTAACCACTTAGGGACCTGCATACAGCTACACTCTAACCACTTAGGGACCTGCATACAGCTACACTCTAACCACTTAGGGACCTGCATACAGCTACACTCTAACCACTTAGGGACATGCATACAGCTAGACTCTAACCACTTAGGGTGGGGTAAAGAGCCATCTGGCAACTGTGTACCTCCTGCTGAAATTCAGTATTTTCTGTGACTTATGGGATGTGTGTGTGGCTGAAGTTATTTCAATCATGAGTACATATGTGCTCAGTAGACTCTACCAGCTTCAGTGTTTCAAAACTACAGGCTTGCATTTGGGTTTGGGCAGTGTCTCGGCTGAGCACGAGCTATATAAAGGGGCTACACAAAGGGTTTAAGTTATCTGTGAGACCTGGGGTGTGGGTAACCACTATCCTAAAGGGTTTGGTACGTCTCTAACTTGGTTAAGAGATTAACTTCTTTCACAACCAATCTCTCAGTCCCCCCACCCTGACGCCTCCATCCTACCTCACCCCCACACTGTACTTATCAGTGCAAACTTTGACACTGAAGTATTAATTCCAAGTTTGAAAAGAGCTCTGCAGCCAGCTTAGAATTCATCTGATTCTGGTCTCTGTGGGTTGGTGAGGTCACTATTCCACCCATGATTTGCCAGTGCACTATAAAAGAGCATTTCACATAAACCAAATGCTACAGTAATCACCAAGTGATCCTCCCGAGTTCTGCCGCTTCCTGGCACCTAACTCACAGTCACATGACACCCAGCCAAGCAGAGAGAGCAAGACTGCCTTCCAGCTACAGCCTTGGCAAGAGAGCACTTTTGCCAAAAGTTTTATGAAGTTTGTTTAGCTCACTTCAAATATTTTACTTTAAGTAAATCATCCAAACCCAATTCAATTCTTTCTTTTGGAAAAGAAAATGGTATGTCTCGAGTTATTAAGAAGCAGCTATGCCTTTAAAATTTTCCTTGAGCCTGACTCTAAGAGGGCTCCCATGTTAATAAAATCACCATTACACCTTTACATCCACCTTACCCGTTGCTCTGATATGGAGATAACAATGGTTTCCTGCCATGTGACTGCTTCCTACCCAGCAATCAACTTGCAACTATCCAGCACATGCAAAAAATAAACTGCAAGCAATTTATTTTGTTTCCTCTTGAAAAGGAAAACGATGCCAAACTCTACTAAGACAAACCCAGGCGGAAAGGAATTACATAGGATTTTAGTGAACATCAGGGTAGTGCTAATTCTAGAAGCAACCTGTCATTCATTTTGCATCTACAATCAAAAAGCATCCGCAAGGATTTGAGAGCCGCATCAATTTCACTTACGTGTGTTTATATGTATTTATGTAAGTATATAGTCTTGCTTCCTTACAAAGTATATAAAAAGAACTGTACATATATAGATGTTGAATAATTCAAAGTATTAGTGTGATCATAGACAGTGAAGGCAGAAGTAAACTTAGTCACACTGTTAAGTGTAGTCTGCATTTTATTTCCCACTTCTAAGCCGTGACAGCAATTTTTAAGCCACCAGGATATGTCTTCATAACTATTTGTAAGCCCAAAGAATTAAAATATAAAATCATATTCAATAAACCTAAAGGCCTTTTGGTTGTAGGCTAGCAGAAGGTCTGTGCTGAATCAGGAGGTACTGACAGTAAGTGACATCAGTGTTTGTCCCTTGGGTGTTTGTCCCTGCATTCATATGTGCGGCTGTCCCTATTTGGAGTATCACTAGTTGACCTGGAGGAGACACTTGGCAATGTCTATGGACATTATTGATTGTCACTTTGAGGGAAGGGTTGTTGCTAAATATTCTGCAATACACAGGGCATCTCTAAAACAAAGTGAACTGGGATAGATTGTCAATAAAATAAAGCTTGAAAACCGTGGAATCTTCTAGTTTTAGAAAACACCAGCCTTCGTTTAAGGTTTTGGGCTTGGTTTCTCCCTCTAGAAACCTGTATGCCAGAAGAGGTTTTATAACTAGTAAGCAGAGGAAAGAATGAGCCCAAAGGTTTATTCCAGATCTCAGATATAATAACAAAGGAATTTCACAGTAGGAGGTCTCTAGGCCATGGCTAAGGGACACCAGGAGAAGTCTACCTGGATGTACTATGGAAAGCTGGGCATTGCTTAAAAAAATTGGAAGCTATCCCATCTCTGAACAGAATCTGAACAAACGAGGCTCGCCAAGGAGAATGTGTTTTACAGCAAAGAAAGAAGATTGGCTGGAGAGCACGGGAGGGTAAGCATATGGAAAGAACGCCAGGGGAGATGGAGAAATAGCCATCTGATGATATCATTCAAACGTGTGCCGAGAACCGCATGCCTGCACGCTTCCAGCTCTGACCTGCAGGTGCAGGTGCAGCCATGGCCTCCCAGTGCCCCTCCAGCTGGGTGGCTTTCTCTGGTTGTCTCCCTGGGTGATGGAAGGGATGGATCACTCATATGCTGCATACAACACAGCACTTGATATGCCTGATTGAAAACGGCTGTCCTCCTTTGTCTTCTACTTTCTCTTTTATTTTTTTATAAGTCATCATACGACTAGATAAGGAAAATCTAGCTTGTAATAGATAAACTAATAAAATCCAGCTTTATGCCTGCACAAAGGTGGACGAGCCCATCTCATACCTATAGAATTAAATCTATATTAAACTTACACTAGGTTTCCCTTTTAATAGAGAAACTAATGCAATCTAGTAAATATGTCACTAATCACCATTTTGACTCTTAAAAATTTGAGCAATTAAAGATTTAGGTTGTTTCTGCACAAAGCCCATGTTCTTATGAGGCTAATAGCCAGAGAATCAGAAGATGTAATACATCTGTGTCATGCAAGTGAAAAAAGAGGTGTACTGCAAAATATCAGAAGTTCCTGGGAGGTCTGTCCATACTTCATCTAGTCTCTCTCTGCTTCATTGTCTATACTCTATGAAGAAATGCAAACATGTCCACTGGTGTGGCTACAGAGAAAAGTTCTCAGTACACAGTGGAGACTGCGCACAGAGAAGGGAATGAGGTTGAAGGTAGCCTCTGATCCAGCCACAAATAGTCTCTGGGAGACAATTAGGGGGAATAATTCAAGTAGGTGCTTTTGAATCACTGGATAATTGATCATAACTGCTGCTTCTTTCTGCATTAATTTCTGAATCTGCTGTCATGCATGACTGGCCTCCCTTGAGCTAGTTTATGACTTCATTATCTTCAACGGAAGGTTATTTTATTAAATCTATAACTTATTTTTTGCTAATTCAATGAGCAGTTTCATCCATTGTAAAGTTTCATGACTATCTTTAAAAATAATAATATATATTAGACAAGAATAATTATGTATTTATATAATACATTAACATATAACAGTTTTCCATGTGTAGTTTTGTATAGATATAAAATGACATATATTTATGTATTGTTATCAAACAATCAAAGAGGAGAAAACTAGGGTTTCTTGGAGCAATATAAACTTTGATTTCAGATAAATGAAAGAAACAAACCTGTTTCCATAAAAAGCTGCTGCCAAATGCCAGAAAAGTCCACTACTCTAATCCTAACTGGCTCATAAAACAGTTTTTAATCAATTTCCTGGCTCGGCTAATACTACCACCATGTATCAGAAGTAACTTGACAATGTATTTCTAACACCATTCTTTCAATAGCATGCTACATTAAGCTGTCTCAAAGTCGAGTAAACTTTGGGACTGACATGGTGATTTTCTAATGGATGTAGGCACAAGTCCCCCATACGGGGCTGTTGTGAAGCCAGCACAATGCTCTGTCCCTGAGATTAATAGGGCAGCCTCAGATAGCTCTCAAATGTCACAACAATTTCATAGAACCTCCAGGAACTCATTTAAAAGTATCAGGATGCAAGCCCATTGCCATCAACAATATCAAATGTGCCCAAGAGAAAGGATGAGGAGTTGTGAGAGGGAGGAGGAAGTGCAGTTCTTTGATGGCATAAGGAGAAGAAGTAAATGCCCTAGAGATTATGGATGGATGGCTATACTGAGCATCATTATCTTAGCCCCAAGGACTGAAAATGCTATTAGCAGTTTCAAATGTGCATTAAGTTATCTGTTCTTCTTTAAAACTCTATCAATCCATGTATCTTCCTGAGGTCTCCTAATAGCAGATTCTGCTGGAAATATCCACAATGGTTTCAATATAGCTTCTGTGAGCAGATGGGTACCAGTGGGACAATGGATGAGCCCATCTAACACTCACAGAATTAAATCTATAGAAAACTTACACCAGGTCTCCCCTGATCGTCACAAAACATTAAACAAATATTATGAGCACATTTTCCCAGAGAATGAACTTACTTTCAGTGCAAATAGGACAGCATCCTTTTCTGCTGAGAATTTTACCCTGGTCAGGAGGGAAAAAAAGAAACCAAAAACTTCATGTTAAGAGACGGTCTGCTGAGGAGAAATCTCTTTTCAAAGTATAACACCAGATAAACCAATGAAATCACCCCAACTTGTACTTGAACTGGACGATCTCAATGGTGGTAAAATGCATCAGGTTTCCAGGCCAGGCAAGATCACACCAGAAGTTTTCCTGGTTTTATCCTCTTAGAAACAGGATACCTCAAAGTATGGTGTGATTTTTCTCATGAAGGAAGAGGGAGACAGGCTGGACACAGCTTTCTCATTAATAGTCAAGCCAAGTGCATACACACACAACTGGAAACCATTGACACTCTGCCCATATCATCAGGACCTTCTTCCTGCTGTTGCTCTGAAAAGCTCTCTGGTACCCTGCAACCCAAGGTGAAGGTGCTCCCTCACATGCTACAGATATGGTATACCACAGATCGGAATCAGTCAAGCTTCCGTCTCTGCAGCATCAGGCATGCTCACTCATTGTTATACAATCAAAGCAAAAAGCAGTGAGCTCTATAGAACTGAATAATTTCCCCTCTCTGCTCTCAAAATACACTGCCATTTCCTAGTCAAATATCTCTTCACTTTTTAAAGAAGAACGCATATTCTCCAGACCTGTAACAGAGAATGGTCTTTCTTTATCTCTGACTCAGTGATTCATCACAGGGAAAAAGAAATGCAGTGGAAGCTGATGAACACTTAAGGAACAACACTTTCTGCATGACCTAACAGCGGGCTGCTCATAAGGACTTAATGAGCCAATCCTTTAAGGCTTAATGATATGATAGTCATTGTTACCAAGAAGTGCGTGTACTGGCTAGGTTTGTGTCAACTTGACACAGCTGGAGTTATCACAGAGAAAGGAGCTTCAGTTGAGGAAATGCCTCCATGAGATCTAGCTGTGAGGCATTTTCTCAATTAGTGATCAAGGGCTCCTTGTGGGTGGGACCATCTCTGGGCTGGCAGTCTTGGGTTCTATAAGAGAGCAGACTGAGCAAGCCAGGGGAAAACAAGCCAGTAAGGAACATCCCTCCATGGCTTCTGCATCAGCTCCTGCTTGAGTTCCAGTCCTGACTTCCTTTGATGAACAGCAGTATGGAAATGTAAGCCGAATAAACCCTTTCCTCCCCAATTTACTTCTTGGTCATGATGTTTGTGCAGGAATAGAAACCCTCACTAAGACAGTGCGAAATCTTTCTGAGCTGAGGATTTCCCCCTTCCATGGGTGAAGAAACTTGTGTCAGTAACATAGCATGATAGAAACAAAAAGTTAACTTCATTTTATGTGACACCACAGGCCATGTTCTTTTACTGCAGATTTTTTTTAAGCCACAGTTCTTCCAGACACGTATTTTCAACTGTCTGCAGGACAGACTGCGGTACATGCCTCATGCTTCCTCTCATTTGAAATTCACAATGACACTCTGAGGATAGGTGATCTCATCCCCCTTTCTACAGAGAACTAAGGAAGCAAAGTGCACTAGGATGTGGCCCAAGACTCAGGACAAAGACCCAGAGCCCAGGCTCTGCTCACCTCTGGTAAGCGGTTTGCAGAGCAGGTTTGAATATTTTCAAAAGAAATAATCACACGAGCTTTTCAAATGACATTCTGCTGCCGAAGAACTAAAGCCGTGTCTCATTCATTTCTTGCATCAACTAATCCTACTATGACATACTAAACTCTATATGCCATAGATAATGCTAAGACCCTTGAATACAGTTCTTCATGTTGTGGTGACCCCCACCTATAAAAGTTTTTCTTGCTACTTCATAACTGTAATTTTGCTACTGTTATGGATCATAATGTAAATATTTGATATGCATGGTATCTAATATATAATCCCTGTGAAAGGGTCATTCAACCCCACCCCCATCTCAAATGGGTCTTGACCCACAGGCTGAGAACTTATGCCAAAGGGGATCTCATTTAATTCCTCAAGGACAAAGCCAAAGATCAGCCAAGCTCCTTGGAATGACTTCTGTAGAGGCTCAGACAAGGCAGGTTGCCCCATTGGAATGGAGTTAGTTCAAGCTATGTTTCTAATCAAAGGAGACTGGGAGATTCCCCGCAGCTATATCTCACCAGATACAGCCTTTTCCCTTGTTCAGTAAAGCTGGTCCTGTTAGTCAATAGGTGGGGGCGGGGGGGGGGAATAAAGTACAGCGTGTGAGGTCAGAGAGCTTGGGCTGTCTGGGTGACCTGTAACCTCGTCTGGAAGAAGGGTCTATTCAGCACCTACATCAGTGGAGCAGCCTCGGGGGTGACCAGAGAAATGGCTTCAATATAAACTCATGATACCTATCTAAGAAACAGTGTACTGAGGGTCTCGCCGCCCCAGAGCTTTGGGAATTACCTAGGAGAGCAAATAGTGACTACAGCCATAGGCTCCTTCTGAAAAGAGAGGTGGGGTGTAGCTGGAAAGGTTACAGTGTGGGGGGTTGCACAAAGACCTTCTAGTTTTTCTAATTTTAGTATCTTTTAAAATTTTCCCTAATCAATGTAGAGAAAGAGAAATAAAATGCTAAGCTGCTGTCTTTTCTTTTTAAGGGATTTCATGGTCGAGCTAAACTATCTTCCAAAGACCTTGTGCTGGCCTCTGAGAAGGGGAAGTGTGAGGGGGAAGCCAAGTTGGAAGGATGCCTAGAAACAGAAAGGTGGTCCTGGAGGGCCCAGCTAAGTCAGGGCACTGAGAAGCAAGGGCAGAGGGGGCAGGGTTGGGGGGCTGCAGGCTGGGCAGAGGCCTTCCTGGGAGGGACAGACATGCCTGGCCTGAGTGTAGCACACCCAGTAAGATCACTAGGGAGAAGCAGGTAACATAAGGAGCTGTGGCCTCCCAGCAGAAACCAGGGACCAGAAACCAGCTACAAGTGGTAGAGCAGAAGCTAAGCTGCAAACCCCACAGTGGCCTGCTGAGGCGAGTTACTCCAGCCACCAGGTTGGCACCACTTCCCGGTTTTGTCTTGTAGAATAAGGAAGCCCATTATTACTAACATGTGCTAGGAGAGTTCATTAGCAGTGAGGGTTCCCCGAGGACTGGCAGAAATGATGTGATTCCATTTTTCCCAATGAATATTTATAAGCAGCCCAAGTTCAAGTCTGCTTATTGTACCTACTTTTTTTTTCTTTTATGGGAAGTTTTCAGTTTTATGTCTGAGGCTTTTTAAAGCAAGACTAATTAGGGGATTTTTTTTTCCCTTTTCTCCCCACTCCTCACCAATTCAGTTGTGCAACGGCAACAGCTGTTGTTTTTTTGTGCCTCATTTGGCACTCAAGTAAAAACAGCAACTTTTTGTTTATAATAATAGCAGATGTGAATAAAATTTAAAGCTTTCTATAACGGAGAATAGAGGACATGCTCTGAATATATAGATATGTTTTCTTCAGTCATTGGAAGGTACTAAATAGGTTTGACATTTTCTCAAAACTTACAAAGCTTTGAAAGGTTTCAAGTTGCTGAAGTGAATTCAATGGAGCCCATGCTTCCGAAGATAATGGTGGCTTTATTCAAGCCTGGGCTGTGGGTTTTTGAAAAGAGGTATTTCCATAAGGATGCTGTTTCCATGTAGGGCTACAATGGAGGCAGGGCTAGAGCGGAATTTTCTGCAGAGGAGTTGGGGCTACTGTTAGGCAAGGAAATCCTCCTTGGGAAGTTACTATTAAACAACCACATCATATTACCATAGCTATGAGAAGAAAGCTGGGACTTGAAGGAAAAAAAAAAAAGAAGGAAGGAGAAGCAAAATGTGGTTATGACGTTAAATTGAAAATCCAAAAATAGAAAACAAGGTCTAGGCAAGAAAGCTGGAGAAGTGTTTACAGAGGTTTGAAAGATGTCAATAAATAGCAGGAAGATAGCAGCAAGGGGGACAAGAGTTTTGTCACACAAGGCTAGACTCCAAATAGGAATGGCAAGAAAGAATCAAGTTGCTGAACAACAGGCTTTTGCTCCTGGGGTATATATGTAAGCTTTGGGAATTCCCGGTTGTCTTCAGAAAATGGCATATGCCGTGCATTTCCCAAGGTACCAGAGAAAAATAAAGCCAAATTCCCTACATACCTGTGGGCAGCTGCTGACAGGAACACACTGCTTCTTTCGACATTCTGTCTTCCCTTTCACACAAGCACAGATGCTGCAGTTGACTGAGGACCACATCTCTCCATCCTACAGGACACAGCACAGAATTCTACTACAGGTAGAGCTGAGCAAGTGGGTTATGGTTTCTCCAATGAGGAAAGCATGAATAAGCTGCCTAGGTCAGGTGACTCTGACCACTTAACACAATGGTTAGGGAAGGTTTCAGACACTGTTTTATAGGTAGGAAAATCGTGGTCCAAAAAATGGAGCATTCTTCTGTGGGTAGCAAGTCATGCTTACATCTTGCCCCTCATGTGGTCATGTGTTTTTATTTTCACCCCAGAAGACAAGGAAATATGAATTTTATACATGATGCATGAGCAAATCCTAACTTTCAGTTAATGGAGTTGAAATACTTGCTACAACAGTCATCACAGTTAATTGAGATGCTTAGACACAGTGATGTAAGACAGCTGTGCCTTGCCCTTGAGCCACCCAGGACATGAAGAGATTGGAAGGTATTCAAATAATTCTCAGTGGCCAGACAGACACCTGGTGAGCACCCATGAACCTACACGGCTCAGACAGACCAGCCCTAGAGACTTGACTCTTGCTTACTCTCCTCCCAAAATGTAGCATAGCACTTTGAGACATAGACTGGACTCTTGCTTAGCAAGAAAGGCACTCAGTGAATGCACTGGGCTTGTCAGAGTGTGCAGTCAGTGCTCAGCCAGAACACATCAGGCAGGACACATACATACCTGTGCTGAAGTTTGAAAGATCAGACAACAGAGTTAAAAATAGAGACAAGATGAAGGATCCTTCCTGGGACCACAGAGTCAAGATCTTTGGTGCATCCTGTCCTTTCTCAATTTTTGAAGATATTTTAAGGACTGCCAGCTCCCTGCTGCCGTTCAGGTGAGAGAAAACTAACCAAATTTGTCTGTAAAGGGCATCGAACTTATGGACAAATATTTTCAGGGCGCACAATCTCTGTAAAGTGCTCTAAACCTCAGATGCTAAAAGAAATCCTTTTAGAAAGTGGTTTGTTCAAAGCATTATGATGAGAGGAGCATTACTGTTTTATCTTGGTGATCTGGGTACAAATGGTAGCTTTGAATAAAGAGTATTTTACATGAGTAAAATAATCTCTTCCCAATGATGGCCAACTAGGCCATCATCTTCTATATATGCAACTAGAGACATGAGCTCAGGGGGTACTAGTTAGTTCATGTTAGTTCACCTATAGGGTTGAAGACCCCTTCAGCTCCTTGGGTACTTTCTCTAGCTCCTTCCTTGGGAACCCTGTGTTCCATCTAATAGCTGACTGTGAGCTTCCACCTCCATGTTTGGCAGGCATTGGTATAGTCTCCCACGAGACAGCTATATCCAGGCCCTTTCAGCACTATCTTGCTGGCATATGCTATAGTGTCTATGTTTGGTGGCTGACTGTGGGATGGATCCCTGGCAGCCGCAGTCATTGGGTCCATCCCTTGGATTCAGCTTCACACATGATCTCTTG
>LR753333.1:993898-1024505 GCA_902729485.2 Mus minutoides | reverse complement strand
TTTAGTAAATTGTATCTTGGGTAGTCTAGGTTTCTGGGCTAATATCCACATATCAGTGAGTACATGTTATGTGAGTTCTTTTGTGATTGGGTTACTTCACTCAGGATGATGGCCTCCAGATCCATCCATTTGCCTAGGAATTTCATATATTTATTGTTTTTAATAGCTGAGTAGTACTCCATTGTGTATTAATGGCCATTTTGATGTCTCCCACAAGCTCACCACATCGTGATGGCTTCTCTCATACATACCCTGAAAATCTTGCTACCAAACTTGCACACTTTGACATCTTCAGGGGGCACCCGTAGGAGACACTCTTCACAACAGGCATCCTCATCACTGTTACAGACACCAGGGTGGGAGCACTTCTTCTTACAAACCATTGTTGAGTCCTGGAGACCCAAAGGCAAGGCAGACTAGAAATTAAAAATAACCTTCACCTCTCCTACAGAGCCTTCTCAGCCCTCCTTTAAAAACCCACAACGGCTCTAAGCCAAACACTCCTAGCACCATGCTTTGATGTCATACAAAAAGCTTTCCATCCACTTCAAAATATGCTTCCTGACTAATATCTACAGCAGAAGAGGGTTACCACACTCCTAGACTTGCTTCTACTGGCCTCTAACTTCATGCTCAAGACCCCAGCATACTTCCTCGGTGAGACAAGAAATCCCAGATCATTATGGGCTGACAGAGTCCATTCTTCCTGCCTTTCTTTCATTTTCTACATAATAGAGGGTGTTTGGGTTTCCTAGACCTGCCTTAGAAATCAAAGAGAACCTTGAGTGAGTCTGTTAGAGAGGGAAGCTCTACACAAACAGAAGTGGGTATTGATATAACAAATCCCATCTGTGGTAGTTTAAATAAAAATGCTCCCTCTAGACTCATATATTTGTGTGTTTAGTTTTGAGTTGATGAACTGTTTGAGAAAAATTAGAAGTATTAGGGGACGTGGTGGTATTGGAGGAAGTGTGTCACTGGGGGTAAGTTTTGAGGTTTAAAAGGTTCTGCCAAGCTCTCTCTCTCTCTCTCTCTCTCTCTCTCTCTCTCTCTCTCTCTCTCTCTCTCTTCCTCCCTCCCTCCAATCCCTTCCTCTCCCTCTTTCCTTCCCTTCCTCACTCCCTCTCTATTCTGCTTATAGTTCACAATGTAAAGCTCTCAACTATCTTCTTTCCTCTGTGATGATAGCAGACTAACATTCGGAAACTAAAGAAGTGTGAAATTAAATGCTTTTATAAGAGTCACCTTGTTTGTGGTGCCTTTTCACAGGAATAGAATAGTAATTAAGACATATCTGACTCATCAAGTATCAACTTTCCCAAAAATGTCTATGAACCCATATTATGATAATCCCCTGACAATTTCAGGAAAAGTATTCCTTCTAGTTCTGCTGGAAGACTGGGACACACTGCCTGATTATGTCCCAAAGCCCTAGATTTCCTGAAAACCCAAGATGAGGTAAATGATAGCATAATTTGCTCCCACTTGTGGGCAAATGAGCTATCCTTCAAGCAGGAGAATCATGAAGGTGACAGGTTTCAACAAAGTTTCAGTTTCATCTTCCAAGAGAAAACTGTGGCCTGTGAGATTTCAGTGTTGATGTGATATTGTAGGCATGGAGACAAGGTTCACAAGGTGATGCTCTATGTATTTATATGTAGCAGTGCATATAGCAGGAGTTGTATATTTAACATAGGATCATGCATGCAGGCATCACCTCATTAGAGTTACCATGGGCTTTGAAATTGACCAGGTTTATCTCTGTAGTGAACTATAAAACCAGGTCTTCATCTTCTCTTGAATACAATTAAAGTTATTTTCACTGCCAGGTGTGCTACAGAATTCATCTCTGATAGGTAGAGCTCTAGAACACAGCCATCTGTATTTGATTGTAGAGAATTCTTAGGACAGCTTCCAGATCTTCTCTGTAACCATGAGTATGATTATATTATTCAGATACCACCAGCAATGGTTCCTGCTATTAAGCAAACTGCTATCACATTTGCCTATAGTTTTACTGTAATCTAAGCCCACTGGTTAATGCCACAGCCTCCAGTACTCCCTTACCTTGCAAGTGCATACTGTGCAGTTATCATAGACAAATGAGGCCCCATTGTCATAAACATCACTGCGAAACAGGCAGCTCCCAAAGGGAAGGTCGAATACTTTTCTCTGACCTATAGGGAAACAAGAATAAGCACAATGTGAGCAAGACAAGAGCCAGAAATAGCCCATTTTACCATCTTGTCATCAATAATTACATCACAGGGCTGTGGAACAATCTCACAAGGACAGGTAAATATGATATACAAAAATAGAGCCTTGGGTCAGGTATACCAGGAAGTGCCTAAAAATTATCAACATGAAAGCCCATTGTGTTAAAATTTAATTCCACAATGAACTTTGCAGATTCAATGAACTGTTGCTATCTACTTACCACAGTGGCTATAAGCTTCCTTGTGAAGCTTACATGGAGTTAGGCTCATTTCAGCCCAACATGGTGGATTCTACACATTGAATCTAATTCTGCTGTATCTTAAACAAGTAATATCATCTCCCAATGTAACAGCAATGAGAGGGTGGCTGTAGTTAGAAAGAAATGAGATATACTAAAGGTTATCGTGAAGTGGCATCTGATATGGTCTGAATGATTATGTTCCCACAAAACTCAGACACTGACACCTAACCACCAAGCAATAATATTATCAAGGGAGAGCTTTGGGAGGGGAATAGTTCATAGGGCAGAATTCCCACTAAAATGTCTTCATGTAACAAACCCCAGAAACACCTCTATTACTCCCATGGTGTCTGAAGACCACCAAGAGAAACATCAGTAAGCTATGAAGAAAAACCTCAAAGAATCAGTAGGAACCTTGTTCTTGGACTTCCAGGTTCTAGAAATACATTTATGTCATTTGAAAGTTACCCGGCCAATATTTTATTATAAGAGTCTAAATAGGTTTACATATAAGATCTGGAAAGAAATGACACAGAGGCATAAAAGGGAAGCTTAATTCAAGGGACATAAAGGGTGACTCCAATTCCACATGCCCTATCCAGCTTCTGTGAGGACTGGACTGGTGAGAGAGGAGCCAACCCGCTCCCACAAAAAGAATACACTCTGATTTAGTCCTTTCACCACTCGAATTTCTACACACAAGACAATATGCAACCATCTCTGAAATGTTACTTTAATTAAAGACTAAGTTAAAAACCAATAATTCATATTCACTGAACAAATTTATAGCCACATTCCTCTTTCTTTTTACAAAAGATTAACATTCAGCATTAGTGGGCCTGGTGGAATCTTTATCAGTAGGCACAGAATGTCCACATATTAAATGATGTTTTTAAAATTACAGTTGTTGGAAATAGAACTAATAGGAGGGAAGAAAAACTTGTTTTCTTCTATGAAAGGTCAAGGATTCAGAGCAGACCCAGCTCTAAATCAACTGGGTCTCATCATGAGACAAACATTGGCCAGACATCAGAAGACAACAGTGAGCTATGCTTTGGATCTCATAGATAGACGCTTTCATGACCTTGGGTGTGATCGCTCTGGGCTCTCTGAGTTCACTCATAACATGGCATCCACAGCCACTCTGTAATGGTGAGGTTAAAGCATACAACCAAAAAAAAAATCCCATGATGTAGACAAAAATTAGCATAATCGCTATGCTTTTTTTGGCTTGTATATGTTTGTGTAGTGGGCATGTAAGTGTTGAGGATAAGTGTATCTGTACATTGCACATGTGTAGATGCAAGTGTGTGTGTGTGTGTGTGTGTGTGTGTGTGTGTGTGTGTGTATACATGTGTGTGTGCATGTGTATGTGCATGCATGTTTGGATGTCATAGGTTGACATCAGGTGTCGTTCTTGATTTAGCTCTATTTTATGGGATGTTCTTTCACTTGTATCCAGAGCTCAATGATTGGGTTAGTGTAGAAAGCCACTTCCAGTGATAGCCTGTCTCTATTCCTGCAAGATGGGATTGTAAACTACCCACATGTCAGTCTATTTACCACCTACAGAGGCAGGTAGATCTCTGGGTTCTGGTCTATACAGTCAAGTTTCCAGGACAGCCTGAGATGCACAGTAAAACCCTATCTTGAAAAAATGAAAGGAAGGAAGGAAGGAAGGAAGGAAGGAAGGAAGGAAGGAAGGAAGGAAGGAAGGAAGAGAAGGAGAGGGAGAGAGGGAGAGAGAAAGAAAAGAAAGAAAGAAAGAAAGAAAGAAAGAAAGAAAGAAAGAAAGAAAGAAAGAAAGAAAGGAAGGAGTGAGGAAAAGAAAGAAGGGAGAGACAAATAAAGAGGAAGGAAGGGAGGGAGGGAGGGAGGGAGGGAAGGAGGGAGGGAGGGAGAAGACACCCATTAGCTGAATCACATGGATTGACCCATTACATTATAATTACTTTTGCCAAGACACCTCTTAGCTTTAGAAGACTATAGGATAAAAACCATCTCTAACCAGTTTTAAAATTATTTAGTACAGCAACAATGTTAGTAATTTTTCACAAGTTGAACATTATTCTATCGGTCCAGAGATAAGCTTCTTTCTAACCTTGGGAAGCAAAGTAAAAACTCTGCTTCTTTGAAGTACTTTTATAATTATACCCATACTTATATGTACCTCAAGAATTTTACAACTGAGCACGAAGATGGCCAGAGTCAGACACTTACAGTAAATAAATAATTAGATAGATAGATAGATAGATAGATGATAGATTCCACTCGATTTCAGTATGCTGTTAATGTTTTCATTTAATTCTAGAAAAATTTAACCTTCCCTTTAGATTTTTCCACCACCCAATTTCAGTTACTTAGCTTTCATAAGTATACTTTCTGTCATTTCTATTGTTGTTGATTTCCAGAAAATAAGATACAAATAACTCAAAAAAATTAACATCATGAACCAAACAACCCAATTAAAAAACAGGGCATACCAAAGCAATCTACAGATTCAACGCAATCCCCATCAAAATTCCAACTCAATTCTTCACTGAGATAGAAAGGGCAATCTGCAAATTCATCTGGAATAATAAAAAACCTAGGATAGCAAAACCTATCCTCAAGAATAAAAGAACCTCTGGTGGAATCACCATGCCTGACTTTAAGCTGTACTACAGAGCAATCGTGATAAAAACTGCATGGTACTGGTATAACAACAGACAGGTAGACCAATGGAATAGAATTGAAGACCCAGAAATGAACCCACACACATTGGGTCACCTTATCTTCGACAAGGGAGCTAAAACTATCCAGTGGAAAAAAGACAGCATTTTCAATAAATGGTGCTGGCACAACTGGCGGTCAACATGTAGAAGACTGCAAATTGATCCATTCCTTTCTCCTTGTACAAAGCTCAAGTCTAACACCTAGTTTCTGGAGGTGTAATTTGGTCTCTGTGACTTTAAGTATCGGGAGAAAGTGGGGAAAACCCTGGAAGATATGGGCACAGGGATAAAATTCCTAAACAGAACACCAATGGCCTGTGCTGTAAGATCACAAATTGACAAATGGGACCTTATAAAATTGCAAAGCTTCTGTAAAGCAAAAGATACTGTCAATAAATCAAAAAGGCCACCAACAGATTGGGAAAGAATTTTTACCAATCCTAAATCTGATAGGAGGCTAATATCCAATATTTACAAAGAGCTCAAGAAGCTGAATGCCAGAAATTCAAATAACCCCATTAAAAAATGGGGTACAGAGCTAAACAAAGAATTCTCAACTGCAGAATGCCAAAGGGCTGAGAAGCACCTTAAAAAATGTTCGAAATCCTTAATCATCAGAGAAATGCAAATCAAAACAACACTGAGATTCCACCTCACACCAGTCAGAATGGCTAAGATCAAAAATTCAGGTGACAGCGGATGCTGGCGAGGATGTGGAGAAAGAGGAACACTCCTTCATTGCTGGTGAGATTGCAAGCTGGTACAACCACTCTGGAGATCAGTCTGGCGGTTTCTCAGAAAACTGGACATAGTACTACCAGAAGATCCAGCAAGTCCTCTCCTGGGCATATACCCTGAAGATATTTCAACTGGTAACAAGGACACATGCTCCACTATGTTCATAGCAGCCTTATTTATAATAGCCAGAAGCTGGAAAGAACCCAGATGTCCCTCAACAGAGGAATGGATACAGAAAATGTGGTACATTTACACAATGGAGAACTACTCAGCTATTAAAAACAATGAATTTATGAAATTCCTGAGTAAATGGATATATCTGGAGGATATCATCCTGAGTGAGGTAACCCAATTACAAAAGAAGTCACTTGATATGCACTCACTGATAAGCGGATATTAACCCAGAAATCTAGAATACCCAAGATACAAGTTCCAAAACATAAGAAAATCAAGAAAGACCAACGCGTGGATACTTCACTCCTCCCTAGAATAGTGATTAAAATATACATGGAAGGAGGTGCAGAGACAAAGCTTGGAGCTAAAATGAAAGGATGGACCATCCAGAGAGTGCCCCACCCGGGTGGTCCATCACATAATCAGCCACCAAACGCAGACACTACTGCATACACCAGCAGGACATTGCTGAAAGGACCCTGATATAGCTGTCTCCTGGGAAGCTTTGGCAGTTCCTGACAAATGCAGAAGTGGATGCTCACAATCATCTATAAGGCAGTACACAGGGTCCCCAATGTAGGAGCTAGAGAGAGTACCCAAGAGTTGTAGGGGTCTGCAACCCTATAGATGGAACAACAATATGAACTAATCAGAACCCCCAGAGCTCATGTCTCTAGCTGTATATGTATTAGAAGATGGCCTAGTTGGCCATTATTCGGGAAGAAAGGCCCTTGGTCTAGCAATGTTTATAGGCCCCAGTACAGGGGAATGCCAGGGCCAAGTAGAGGGGGGCAGGGCGGGGAGGGGGGAGGATATAGGGGACTTTTGGATAACACTTGAAATGTAAATGAAGAAACTTTCTAATAATAAATTTTAAAAAGTGAAAAAAAAACAGGGCATAGATCTAAACAGAAAGTTCTCAAGTGATGATATACAAATGTTTAAGAAATATGTTTTAAAATGTTCATCATATTTAGTCATTACAGAAATGCAAATTAAAACCTGCTTTTAAGTTCCATCTTATCCCAGCCAGAGTGACAAAGATCAAGCAAACAAACAACAGCAGGAACAAAGGAGTAAAATCAGGGACAAATGCTAGCTTGGCTGTAAAGAAAGGGGAAGAGCTACTCACTGCTGCAGGAAAGCAAACTGATGTAGCTGTTATGCAAATGAGTTTGAGATGGCCTAGTTGGCCATCAATGCGGGGAGAGGCCCTTGAATCTTGGGAAGATTATATGCCCCAGTACAGGGGAATGCCAGGGCCAGGAAGAAGGAGTGGGTGGGTTGGGAGCAGGGTGGGAGGAGGGTATAGGGGACTTTGGGGATAGCATTTGAAATGTAAATGAAGAAAATATCTAATGAAAAATAAAATAAAATGGCTTAATATTGTATCACTAAGAAAATTATATCAATACATCTTTAAGTACTTTCAATAAATAACATGACTTAAAAAAATAAGTTTGGAAGTTCTTCAAAAAGCAGAAAGCAGATCTATCATATGGTCAACTCAGGTGTATTCCAAAAGGAATTCGTATCCCAATACAATGATACCTGCTCATTCATGGATACTACTACGCTGTTGATAATGGCCATAGAATAGAGACCGGCTATCCATTCTTTAGTGCACCAGCTATTAAATGGATAAATAAAATGGCATATTTATGCAGTGGAATACTATTCAGCCATTAACAAAAATGTGTGAAGCTAGAAATTCTCACTCCCGCTGAGATGACCCAGCCCCAAAGGTCAAAGGCCTCCTACTGTCTCTCATAAGTACATGCTTGTTTTGAGTGTTCAGAACTTATATTTCATGTGGAATGGACTTAGAGTTCAAAAATTTACTAAGGGGTCATAGCATGAGAGTTTCAAGTGGATAGAGACAGAACACATTGGTACAAACTTATACTGATGTGTACACATCATTAAAAGTAAATAATGGAATGATAAGAGTTAAATTTGGGTAATGGTGGGGAGAGGGCAGCAAATATGGGGAAGAATGAATCGCACAAGAGTCTTTTGAAAAAGTCATATGGAAATCTACCTTTGTACACCCAGAGAGACACACACACGTGTGTGTGTGTGTGTGTGTGTGTGTGTGTGTGTGTGTGTGTATGTGTGTGTGTGTGTGTGTGTGTGTGTGTGAGAGAGAGAGAGAGAGAGAGAGGGAGGGAGAGAGATTTACCATATGATCAAAAAATAATACCTCTACTATATACTAAAGACTAACAAAATAAAAAGACCATGGCCAGGAATGAGTTATTAATTGTGGAGTTGTTCCCTGCTGATGTCTCAGGCATACATCCCACCCCTAAGCAGGACAGGCTATTTACTAGTGTTCCTGGTTAGCTTTTAGAACTTGAAGGCTATTACTGAAGACCATAGCCTTGAGTGAAGAAACATAAAAAAGCAAACTAGTGCTGACTTGGAAGTCTCATTCCTACTTGTTAGCTTTGTGCTGGAAGGTGCTATTCACAGTACCAGAGCAGAAAGCCCATCATCACTCTTACCCAGCTGTGGAGATGGCAGGCTACATTAATAATGGGAGCAATATTGTTATGGACACTATGGAAATAACCAGCCACTTTCTGACTAAGATTTTGTCACACTCTACAAGATAAACCTCATAACTGGGACCATTATCAAGCCAAAAACCCATGGCTAGACAGGTCATAGGCCATGGAGGAGAGTTTACTATTATTTTTTTTAAAGGTGTTAAGCAGACTTCTAATGACTAATCATTATGCCCATATATCAGTGCATCTGTCAACCCTCATCATTGAAGCTTCTATTTGCAATAGACTGTGATGGATAGAGACCCACACGTGGCCAAGGCCTAGAAACCAGGAGAGTGTGGGATGCTCGGCTGTAAGTGAAACATATACACTATAGCCCCTCCTCCCAAGGCTCAGTGCTCATTTCAGAAGAGGGGACATACAGTGTAAAAAGCAGGGGATGTGTGACTGTAGGGAAACAGTGTCTCTTGGGATGTCAGGAAGCTGCCCATGAGTTCTCAGCGGGTATGACGGCATACACAAGAACTGCACAAGCCCATGCCACACCCAACCCCAGCATGGAGGTAGGAGTTAGATGTGAAATCCCACACCAAGGTGAGGACTTAATTGTGATTTTTTTTTTAGCCGCTGGGAGGAGAGTTTGTTTTCTCTAAGAGTATAACTACATACCCAGGACTATTTTGGTTTTTGTTAGTTTTGGTTTGGTTTGGACATGAAGTTGAGTGTATGGGAAAGGTGAGAGTTGATCTGGGAAGAGTGTGGAAGGTGTGTGAATATGATCAAACACACTGCACAACATTCTTAAATAACTAATAAAAAATTAAAAATAGATACAAAACTCTATGAAGAGCTGGGCATAGTGATACATGCTAATAGTCCTAGTACAAGGGAGGAAGAGAGGAAGAACACAAGTTCAATACCAGCCTAGGCTACAGGCAAGACTTTGTCTCAAAAAATAAATAGTATAATGCCTCTATGTAGAATCTTGCTTATAAATCAATTAAAATACCTCTTATTCATGGGTGGAGTGGACATTGCCTGACCAGATGTCCTTCGGTCTCTTAGGATACATGACCTCTTCAATGATCGCACAGCCTTTTGCTTGTACAATTTTTACTCTACTCAATACTACTGCATCAATGGAGAGATTGCTCAGTGGGCAGCACATACATGATGGAAGGATCTATGAATTTACTGATCAATTGATTGATCCCTGAACAGGCACTACAGGTTATTTCCTGAATTAGATGTGACCACTGCCTTAAATTACCCCTCAGAAAATGTAAATTACACCTAGCATTATGGATATAAATCTTAGCAAAGTGCCTGGCTCTTATCAAAACTCCCAGCAGATGGCAGATGATAACTATTAGACTTGTTAGTGGTGATGTAATTTCAATATTATCCTGGGCTATGCCATATAAAGAGGTGTCTTGGGTACTGTCTGTTCTGAGTATCCTGATCTTTGATGAGATGCTACATTGAGAATGAGCAAAGGAAGGAAGGAAATTCTGCAATCCAAGTGGCAGAGGCATGCAGGCATCCTGGTCAAGAGAAAAATCTAAGAGCAATCAGCCAGAAGTGGAATTACATTCAGATTTCAACGACCAGAAAGTTTTCTGATGTTTGCCTCTAACTGTTTTGCTGCTTTTGTTGTTGAGAGGATATGTTTCTTCTCGCCTAAAAGAACACAAAATCTCACTTTAATCCCATAGTCATCGTGCCCCAACACAAAACATGCTAGGGAGTGGTTCAGAGGCTGGCTGCACAGCTTGATTTAAGCCACTCTGTATCATTTCACTCTGGTTTAGCACAAATACGAAAAAGGTCTCACTTGGCAGAATTATGATCTTTATATTTCCCAAAACTTACTGTTCTTTTTGTAGTGTATCTTAAAAACACAAGTAAACAGTAAAATGTGTACTAAATACATGTTGTTCCTAATGTGAGAAACTTCTAACTAGTCTCAGCACACCAACAGCATTTGCTTCAAAGCTTCAATCAGTGTTTTTTATCTGCAAGGCCATGTCCAATCACCTCTTCCTCTTGCACGGGTTCCATCATGCCCCCAGCTTGGCAGCATCTACTATACTGGTTTCAATCCGGGGGGCACAAGTGGACAGGCAATAGGCACAAGTACATGAGAACGCCTTTAACCCAGTACATTCAGCAAGTCTCTCTTGTTCTTCTAATTCTGCCATAGTTTCTTAAAAGTATGAGTTCATGCATGAAATAGAAAGTCAGGCATTGTTAGATGAAATCTCAGTAGGATTCCTGAAAAGAGAAGAAAACGGTGTGTAACATGAATGCCTTTATTTGGCAGGTCTGTTACAGAAAGAAGCTCAACTGAAGGTGTGATAATCTGCGAAGGAAGAAAATAAGTCAGAAAAAGCAAATTGTGCATGAGAAGAGAGTGCTCCAAATGGGGCAAGGTTTGAAAAGAATGGGGCTGAAGCCAAATCAAAGGGACAATCGGTGAAAATCTCCCAAAGACAAAGCAAATAAGGCCTTCTGTGAGCTAGGGCGCTTAGGATTCCATTTTTGGTTATTCATTCTACACCTCTGCAAAACAATCCCACTTGCTGGCTGCAAACCTTCAGTGAAATGTGCTCCCCAAGCCTTGATTCAATTGTACCCTAATCGGGAAGCAGTGGTAAGAGAAAACAATGCCTGAAAACAAAGCAAAATCATACAGAGATCTACAGAAACAATCAGCGGAATTCAAGCCAGACATGATCAGCTTCCCTAAGTCTCTTCAGATTAGAGAAATACCTTCTTCTAAGGGGATTAAAACCAGTAACTGCCAGTGTGGCATGTGAGAGTTCTGGTTTCAGTAGCTATGCTTTGCAGCTTCTTGAGAAGATTCAGTGGTATAAACTATGTACCTGGTCTGTGTTAAAGGCTCAGTGTGAGAACAGATACTCCCTTCCTACAATGTATCAAATGTTATTCCTTCCAAGCTTCTCACATCCTGCCATCCCATTCTTCTGGGTGCTTTTGGCTCTCAGGTAATGCTAGCCTGCAGTCTTCCATACATTTACTTCAAAATGCCCTCACTACATGCTTCCAATAGTCAGGTGTTCAGCTAGACTCTTTTCTTCAACACCATTCTCAACCCACCAAACACTAGCCAGGTTGTAGCTGCACGCCATGCTCCAGAAGCCAATGATGGAAGAGCAGCTTCTGAGCAGACCTCGAGTTCAAGCCCAGGCTTATTCACACAGAAAGAGCAGCTGTCTCTACCAGGCCACGACTCAACATACACATCATACACTCAGCAGAAGCTTCCAGAAGAAATTACATTGTTCTTCAATCTGAAAACTGTCACTCACCCAAACATTTGGGGCAGCACTGTCCTGAGGGTGTGTGACTAAGGTGCTGGGGACAAGAGAGAATGGGACAGACTTCTCTCACGCACTGTGTCCTGCCTCCCTAAGAAAAGAGAGAGAAAAAAAGCATATTAAGAAAAGTCAGTGTACATAGGTGATACAACTAAGATATCTCGAACAAAAATAAGATCTATCTTTAGGATTTGGTCCATGGACTGACTGTGCAGTGTGAGTGTAAGCCTGGGATTCCACCCCACCCCACCCCCATGCATCTCTTTCCTCTTTCCTGTCGGCCTTACAGATTGCAGCTATGAAAAGATGACCCTCAGCTACATAGTTGCAACCATCATCCTTTCCAAGACCCCACAAGCATTTCTTCATCATTTTCTTTCTTAAACCTTGCTTTGGCATATGCTTAGGGGAACCCAACCATCTCCATTTTCCTAGGGTATGAAACTTCAGTTTAAAGCAAAGAAGCCTAAAACACAGACAACAAAAACGGGTGCCACCAATGCAAGTGGTTCCAGGATGTGGGGACCATTCTGGTGGTTACTACCTCTTGTCACTCATCCTCTAACTACGCAAAGGAGTCTTAATTGATGAGATTTTTTTTTTTAAATCTCTGATGCTATCTTTCTGCAGACACCTTTCTGCAATAAGCATTCACCCTCAGCTTCAGCTTTCAGATGCTGGAGGATGGCTCAAAGAGAGTTCGACCAAAGGAGGCAGCCCAGCTCCTAAAAGTGGATGCTCTGGAAGCCAGTGTTCAGGATAATTTCACTGCTCAATGAACACTCACAAAAGCTGGTGCTAATAGTTATAACGTTGTAATGACTGACACTGGAAGAACTGGTAGAACCTCTGAGGCCTATAGTGCAAGTTTTGAAGACTTTGGATATTTTGTGTATTTCATCCTTCAAACACCAAGAACTCCTCCTTATTCCTGACACACCTTCTCATCCTCTTGACCCACAGCCCTCCCCATTTCTCTGCCTATCAGTCTGTATGTTCCTTCTAGAAGGTGATGGTATAGACTCCTCCCACCACTCTGGGTCATGTTGTCTCAGTGAGTTATTACTGAATGTGCAGAAAGCTGAAACATGAAAAAATGAAATGTTTCCCCATTAGTTCACATCTACAAACCCGCAAGGCTGGCATTAAAACTATCCTAATGCAATACAAATGAACTTTATGAATAAAGTCTTATTTTCCAGAAGTTAAGTAAATTTGGTAGATAGATTAACAGGTTTCAAGTCCTTGCTTGGCCTCTAAGACAGATCTGACAGGGGCAGTGAACAAATGAAGAAAAAGTAGATAGATGAATTTCCTGACACAGAAAAGCTGGAACCAGGTTGTCTAGGTTCTAGAAGAACTATGTGTTTATTATATATAGTTGAGTAGAGAGGTGGGGTTACTGCATATAGCTGACCAGGGAGATAGAATTATTATACATAAGCAAGGAGGCAGGTTTGTGGTATATAGCTGGATCAAGCAGACAGGTTTGAGTAGTCTCATTAGGAGCAGTCTCTATAGCGGATCAATCTTCAGGCCATAAATATTCCAGGGCAGAAAGCCATAATAGACATTTTCTTCATACACTATCAATACCCCCACACAAACCTGAAGTGAAGGCTTTGCTATTTCCTAGTAATCCTCAACCCCATGCCAACCCCATGGGGGGGGGGGGCGGTGGGTAAGGTTAGGACTTTGCTATTCCTCAATGGCTCTGAGACTCTGGGGTCCTTGGCATGGCCATGTCCTGGACATTTTCCCAGGACTTCACTTACCCAGAGCTTCCTCTGATGCCTAAGACTAGGTTCTCTCAGGTTTGAACTAGAAAACTAATTTACTTAGAGCACCCCATTGCCTCAGATAGAGCACTCATATCTCAAGAGGCCTTAGCAAATGAGAAACTTAGGCCTCAAAGGACCCTGGTCCTTTGGGGGAAAGACCAGTTGTCAACATTTCCTCTTCCCCTCCCTTGACCCATCTGCATGAGCAGAAGGTACTATCAGCTTTGCCCCTCCCCACCCTATCCTGCCCTGTCCTTTGTTTCTATGTTCCCTAATTGTTCCAGTCATTTTTACTATTACTGTTTGTTTGTTTGTTTGTTTGTTTGTTTGGTGTAGAAAATAATAAAAAGAAGTTGTGTTAAATCTTCTTAAATATTTGTTATTTTTGAGCCTCTTTAATGTTGGATTGTTCCCTAAACCAATACAAAACATTCAAAAATACCACAACATACACTCCTGTTTTTATATTATTTCCAGACCAAGAATCATTAAAAATCTCCCAAGGGCTGTGGCTTGTTCTGAGAATTCTCTCTGAGCTCCACATAAACTTGAACTTAGAGATCTGTCATCAGACTTCAGAGGTGGGTAACATGAGTCTGGCAAGCCCCTGACGTGGCCTCAGCTTATGCATAAGACAAGGAAGGAGGGAGGATAGGACAGTGCTGACCCTCGCTTTTGATTTCTAAGAAATTCATCTGTGAGCAATTTCTTAAACTCTAAATCTCTGGCCACACAAGGCTGTCTATGTGCTGGCCTCTCTTAGGTGCGCAGACGGCACAGTTCTTTCATTGATATACTCTGTTCTTGTTGGATCAGCATCTACTTTTAAAGTATATTTTAAAATTGAAAGTTTTTAACTATTGCATAATTGCTAAAAGTTAACATTTCCAACACTTTGCAATGCTGGCAGAAGATCATGTGTGCACCGGTAACTTCCCTTGCTGTAAGGTCAAAGGGCAAATTTTGCATAGCTAATACAACTGCACTTTGTGTTGCCCTAGAGTCTGGTAGAGTAACTTGAACTCCAGTCTGGGTTTGCTGGTTTCGTCAGGTTTTATTTTGTTTGGGTTGCAGTTCTGTGGCACAGCCCAAGTCCCCAGGCTGGTTCCAGTTAACACTTCCAAAGAAAGTGCTGGCCCTCTCTAGAAACACAGTTGCAGCTCGCAACTACAGTTTCAGCTCAGAGGAGATCCTAGTGGAATTACAACCTGTGGCTAAGCAATACACTAACTGGGTTAAAACAGCAGAAGGAAACATTTCTAAAACCAAACATATGCTATGGTAACTGGCTACCTCAAGCTCTATCAGATCTTCATGAGTACGTTATTTGTTTGTTTGTTTGTTTCTAATACACACAGGTATCAGTTTTCTCTCACTCCTTTACACCCAGTTCTCTCTCTCTCTCTCTCTCTCTCTCTCTCTCTCTCATGCACACACACACACACACACACACACACACACACACACACACACACGTACACTTTCCCTCCCCCACCACCAGATACGTCTCTGTTGCCTGTCAGAAAAGAGTAGGCCTCCCCAGGATATCAAGTGACCACAGCAGAACACAATACAACAAGGCACAGACCCTCATATCACAACTGGGCGAGGCAACCCAGTAGGAGGGAAAGGGTCCTAAGAGCAGGCAAAAGAGTCAGAGACACACACCCACTACTCCTACTGTTACAGTGTCTCAAAGAACACCAATCTAACAATAACATATACACAGACAACCTAGCTCAGACCCATGCAGGCTCCATGATTGCTGCTTCAGTCTCTGCTAGCTCCATTGAGCCACGTTAAGTTGATTCTATGGTGAATATTTTCCCGGTGTCCTCAGCCCCTCTATCTCCTACAACTCTTCCTCCCTTTCTTCTGTCAGTTTTTCTGAGCCCCAAGGAGAAGGAACTGATAGAGACCTCTAATTTGGGCTCTCTCTCTCTCTCTCTCTCTCTCTCTCTCTCTCTCTCTCTCTCTCTCTCTCCTTGATGTTCAGCTCAATTTGGTTTCCTTGACTTTGACTGTCTCCTACTCACCCATCCTAGATAGATCCATTCATAAAGGGCTCCCTTCAGGAGCTATCCAACATTCCATTGTTTTATCAAATACTTGTTTAAGGAAGGCTAAATAGAAATAGGGAGTATAGGAAAGACCCCCTCCCACTCTCCCACACACACAATAGGTACTGGTGACAAGTCCAGGTTGTGCAAGGCCCCATGACTGGTAGGTACTGTTATCACCCTACCAAAGCTATGTGGGATAGCTGAGCAATTGAACTTAATGAACTTGGGCAACTTGCCCCCCCAACAAACCATGAGACAAAGATGAAATGTGAATTCTATTCTAACATCCAAATTGAGGTAGTTCCATTGGATCCTAAATGCTGCAACCAAATTTCTCAGCTGGGGGATAGTACAATGAACTAAATAAATGGCCAGGGCTTCTCCTTGAGCCATTTCTTATCTACCCCTGGTTATAACTTTGTGTCTGTTAGAAACGACTTAGATGAAATGTTTAACCCACATTTTGTTAGTTGAATAAAAATCCAAATCATGCACATACTTTATTTAGTTCTAGGGTTTTTGTTTGTTTGTTTGTTTGTTTGTTTTTTCATTATTTTTGTCCCTCCCCCTACTTTGCTGTTTTACATCTGAACCAAGATGTGAGTAGTATACAAATATGAAATTTGGGGGTTCTATCTTCTTCTTCTTCTTGGAGGAGACTGATAGTATTCGCCTGCATCTCACACTTCCTTTTCATCAAAACCTTTGCTTTGGATCTACTCGTGAGGATGCACCATGTCCCTCTCTAAATGCCTATCGTGGCTCATCCTTGCAACAAGGGCTTCTAGTCTAGAATGTGGATCAAAACCACCCTTGCCACTCCTATGAAAAGAAAACTGAAGGGTTCAGTGTCAAAATGGTGCTATAATGCCCAGACACTTCTACTTTATTAAGACTACAATTATGTCCCAGACACTAGGGTGCTGTCTTCCTCCCAACTCCCCAGTCATAGTCTAGGTTCCTAGTACACTTGACAGTTATACCTTATGCTGATTTCAGCCTAGGTGTGCTGGTGGGGTACTTGGTGAAGGGACAGGCTATTCTGCCTATCTCGTCCTGCTGTAAGGACTTCACTCAATAATGCTGCCTCCCTCCGTGAGGAGAGAAAGTGATTCCTTCCCATGCCAGCATCTGAAACAAAGCTTTAGGATTACCAACATTTCATACAAGTAAAACTAACTGTAGCTCAGCACCCCCATCTAATCTGCCAGCACTGTCTCAATACAAGTGGAAGCTACAGTTTCCATGCCTCTCCTTGAACTCGTTGAGATTAAAAATTCTATTTTCTTTACACTGTTCTTCAACCTTTAAAAGCTAACTTCATGATACCTTAGAATCTGCTTTTTGTCCTTTTTATCACAATGCTAACAACTTTACATTTCCTAACAGTTCTTTACAGTTAAGAGAATAATTATAGTAACCATGGTGATCCAGGCTTCTCAACAGGGTGACACAGCCCATGCTTCTGATGAACTTTTAGGTATGGCAGTCAAGCAGTTCTCAGATGAAGCTTGCCATCCAGCACATTCATTGTCCCCAGAAAAAGCACACATACAGTCATAGACCACTTAATGAGATTGATACGACCCAAGGAATGAATGTATCACTTGGCATCATTGAGCAATCCTGTCATTGTGCAACCCTGATAGAGTGATTTTGACTTAAGATAGCTTGCTACATGACTGATAAAATCTCAAGGGCAGCTATCATATAAAGACCCCACTATTGAATAAAAAACCCTTGCATGGTATAAGAATATATGAGCACTGCAACAGGATATGTGTGCGGTTGCCACTGTGGTATAATAACTGTGTGTATTTGTCAGACTTACTCAGTGGATAACTATATCTAAAACCTTGATGTATTGACATTTGAAGTGAGGTAACTCCTTTCTAGGGGCATATCCTCTATTACAGCTGGCACTCTGCAGCACTTCTGCCTGAGACAACTGAAAGCGACCCCAGGCACCGCTGTGCACTTCCTGGGGGCTTGGACTCATGGCTTCATGAGAACAAGAGAGCCAGATCACTGTGTCCTCGTGTCCAGGACCATGGACTAGTTTATGCATAATGTGTCACTGACAAGCACTTACATATGTTAATATACACCATAGCCAACATTGGCTTAGGATATGTGTTCTGGAGGGTGGAGCTTTTTGCCAGATAGAGTGCTATGCTTTGAGAGAAGAACCAGGTTCAAGTTATTTCCACACTTGGGAATGAAGATGTCAGAAGACATGAGAGGTATGGAGAGAAGCATGATATGGCCCTGGTAGAGCTGTGTCTCACTGAAGAATCTGTGCTGAGACTAGCAGGCTTTCTTCCTATCTTTTCTTCAGGCTTGGAAGCTTTGGCCTGAGCATCATGCCTCCATGTGAGTTTCCCTTGACAAATGATAAAAGAAAATACAACTTTGATTTTACACACAGATAGTCAAGGACATGTCGGTGAAACTCCATCAAGGTACCCATTTGTCACCTAAAAACCTTCAGCCATCATAAGTCCTAAGAAAGTCCTTCTAGATGGACACTCATCAAAGCTGCTTTGGTACTCACTGAGATTCAAAGAGCCAAGTGCCAATGCTCTGCATATAGAACCATCCTGAATTAAATTCTCTCTGTTTCACATGGGTACTTCTAAGTCTTATACAAATGTTGTTTATATTGTTGTTTTAGCTTCCTATTGCTTCTCTAACAAATTACCACATAAACCCCATGACTTAAAACAACACACATATTTTAGCTAACAACTTGGAAGGTGAGAAGCCAGGGATCAAGTTCACAGAACAAACATGGAGGTTGCATCCGTTACTAGGGGTTAAGGGGGTTAAGGGGGAAAGTTCCCTTTGTCTTTCCCAGCCTCTAGGGGTGGCCCCATTTCCTTGGCTCGTGACCCCTTCAACCATCTCAAAGTCATTAGTGCGTCACCTTAAATTTGCCCCTGCTGGCCCTCTATTCATCATTCCATTCTGACTCTGACCCAGACTTCCTTCATTATGGAACTTTGTAAGAGGCTAAGGTGGCCAATCTCCATCATCAACTTCATGAAATTCGTAATAGCTTTAAAAATCCCCTGGGTATGAATGAAAGAGATTTTCCAGATCAGTATAGTTAAGGCGGGACTCACCCTAAATGTGGATAGCACCATTCCATGGCTGGGGGTTCTCGGAGGATATCACTTCCAGACTTCCTGACTGTCACCAGTCACTTTAAGCTCCTGTCATCTGGACTTTCCCACAGTGATGGAATGAACACTCAAACTGTGAGCCCAAATACACTTGTTCTCCATGAACTGGATTTTGTCAATATGTTCATGACAGAAACAGGAAAACTAACATGGAGACAAACCCAGGCAATCCACGCCACCCCTCACAGGCAGATTCTTAACTTAGGACATCCACACAGCTCACATCATGAGCATATTCATTTTAATAGGGTTGAGACATAGACATCTTGGTGTTAAAAATGCTTACCACAACTATTTCTAGAGAAATGGTATTTAATTTCTCTGTGCAGGCACAGATGAGACATTTGAGAACTAATGCCACCAAATTATTCTAAAGATATTCTTTTAAGTTTCTTCACTGCTGAAGAAGTTCCAGTTTCCAGTGTTTAGCAGAAGAAGAAACACTAGCCAAGACTTACAATGTCAATCTTATTGTATGGTTTGTGACCTAAATAAATCCAAATCCTCTTCTATATTTGTACATCTTCCTGCTGAAAGGTTAAACTTAAGCAAAGCATTTGACTTCCTCACTTTATACCTCGGTCTCTACTATTCTAAGCAGGCCACTTTTACAAAGACTTCATCAAGAATAACTTTGCCAAAGTAGAAAGGACGTTCTTGACAACCATGGCTTTCTTGGTGATACCATCTCAGTTAACCCTGCTGGCTAGCACTAACTCAAATTGAGGCTTTCACTACACTGTAAGTTTGTTTCTGTCACCCTCTGACCATGTCAACAAGCTCTGAAGTGACATCAGTGCTCTCATGTGACTCCTAAAGAGTTTGTTCATCATACTCTAAGATTGTCACATAAAGTATAGTCAATTTTCTGCTCTGGTCTCACACAGCATGGGCTGTGGGGCCTGTGCCTGCTCATATCACAACTAGACTCCATCTATCAATAGCTACAGAAATGAGCACTCCTGTCATGATGAAGATGGCATTGGATTTCAAATCTGGCAAGAGGCAGAGACAGGACACTTTCCTGAAATAGGCATCAGGCTAACTCCAAAGTCAGCAATGCAAATGCCCAATGTTCAACTAATCTGATTTTCCAGGAATACTGTTCCAACATTGTAACATATAATGTGTCTCTTCTTCCTCTTCAAATGCTTGATCATAGAACTTTCCTTATCAATTAGGTGAATGGCAACAGTTTAGGGTTTTTGTTTTGTGCTTTTGTATTATCTTTTTGCTTTAAAAAGGAAAATTCAGATACTCATGAATTTCAGAAAATTCAGAGCATTCAGATGCTCTACCCCAAGTTTAAACTTTCTATTCTTGGGAAAAACAGAAATTATGAATATGCTTAGAGTGTCACTTGAGGAAAGTCCAAGTGATTGTGGACACTCATGTTTGATCCCCCTCTCTGTTTCAGAAGTGGGAAGGTAAGACTACCCCATGAGACCAAGGTCAGATGATATTACAAACCAAATACCCTAGGGAGGAGGAAAGCTGCAGAGACTCAAACATCATGTTTAACTCTGGCTTGTTGGTTCCACAGAAGCAGTTGGTGAGCATCAGCTGAAACGTAAATGCTCTGTCCCAAGGAAGGTGACACTGGACACATGGGTGTGATAGTCTGTCCTCTATGTATGAAAGCATAGTGCGCTCTCTCTCTCTCTCTCTCTCTCTCTCTCTCTCTCTCTCTCTCTCTCTCTCTCTCTCCATCAATACAATACATAAATAATCAAAACCACTGAAGAGACTATTCAGCCATTCAGACCACCCTGGTAAAAGATATTTTAACTACCACCTGGAGGGAGGGGGAGACAGAGAGAGAGAGAGAGAGAGAGAGAGAAAGAGAGAGAGAGAGAGAGACTACAATCCTCTTTCCCTATTTTCACTTTCTTTTTTTAAATTAAAGTTCAGCCTTTCATCATCATATAAGTAGTCAAAGCTGTCACAAACCCACCACTGACACAACAAATGCCCACCACTGACACAACAAATGCCCACCACTGACACAACAAATACCCACCACTGACACAACAAATACCCACCACTGACACAACAAATGCCCACCACTGACACAACAAATACCCACCACTGACACAACAAATACCCACCACTGACACAACAAATGCCCACCACTGACACAACAAATACCCACCACTGACACAACAAATGCTTTCCTCACAGTTTGGCCTGCCTCCAGGGAGAAGAAGAGAGTAAACATTCAGAAGTCACACCTCCTGTGAATTACAGCCATCCCTAAAAGGAAGGAAATAACACCATTGCACAGCATGAGCCTTACAACTTTCCCCAGCTTCCCTATCTGCACAGAACAAGACTGCCCATGTGCCAAAAGGAAAGTTTCATGGACACCTCTGATGGGTCAGAAAGGTCTAAAAATAACAGATAGCCGAAATGCACACCATTTACCACTGGTGAATCGATTCCCTAAAGCCCTTAACCTCAAGTTTGACCACCTAAACTAGTTAATCGTTGCTAAATATTTTGTGCAGTAATTCATGAGTACACAGTTTGTCCCAAACAGGGTTGAGAATTCAAGGAGGACAGAAGGACACTGCTTTTACTGTCTTCCACAGTGGCTAACCCCACAATGAGAACATAGTCACAACAGAAGTATTTCGGGTTTGGTTAAATGTCTGCTCATTGAGTTGTCAATTAAGGCTAAAAATAACTCAGAAGTGCTTGTGCTCTAGTGAAGTTTCTTAATGTTATAAAAATACTGTTTGTGCTGCAGTGAATTACCCTTAACTAAGATGTGTCTAAGCCGGGCATGGTGGCGCACGCCTTTAATCCCAGCACTTGGGAGGCAGAGGCAGGTGGATTTCTGAGTTCGAGGCCAGCCTGGTCTACAAAGTGAGCTCCAGGACAGCCAGGGCTATACAGAGAAACCCTGTCTCAAAAAACAAAAACAAAAACAAAACAAACAAAAAAAAGATGTGTCTAGTGGGTGAACTATTTCTGATACACACACACACACAATATGTGTGCAATGAATTACCCTTACCTAAGATGTGTCTAGTGGGTAAACTATCCCCAGTACACACACACACACACACACACACACACACACACACACACAATATTTTGATAAATTATATTTAAAAGTCTTTGAAGGTTTTCTAGGTGCAGTATTCTGACAGACATCACTAAAAAATAAGATTTCATCTCAACTTCAAATTAATTACTGAAAGACAATTAAAAACTCATCAGGGAATCGGGCCTAAGAATTCACTGGACAGGCATTCCAGAGAAAAGATCTAACTCCATCAATAGGACCCCACAAAGTGAGGTAATGCTAATGCTGCCATAGCAACAGCCCCACACTGATCTGATAACTAGTGTGTGAGTGAAGCACAGAGAACTCCTGACAGTCCCTGAGCTTCCAAGTGGCCTACCTGCTTACCCCCTTCTGGACATGTACCTGCCCCTCTTGCTCTGGACTAGTCTCTGCAGCTGAGGACATCCTGTCTCTCCACTCTGACTCTCCTGCAGCCTGAACCAGATAGTTTCTCCGGAGCTGTTTGGGTTCATTATCTCATCACTACACACAGTCGCTCTGAGCATCTCTTTCTGCCCACTTCTGAAGCCCCTTTAACTCTGTATTCTCTTTCATTTGTATCCACTCTGAGACTCACATACATCCATAGATAAATATTCTGTGTGCTGTGTGATATGAAATTTAATATTAATAATTAAGACTGAAAAAAACACCCTTTCATTCACTTTGACCAGATTACCAAAGAATGCAACAACAAAAATAACAACTAGATGATAGATAGATAGATATAAATATTACATATATATGATATTGCATTATATATTATTAATTAATTCCATTAAAACCACTGCCTCTTGTGAATTTGATTTTATTCAACAAATTCTGATATCATGGAAAGATCCAATTGTACCCATGTATTTTTCTAGAATAATGATCTCATGACGCCTGGATTCCAACAGTCCAGAGAGACTAGATAGTTCTTGCAATATTATTTCAAACTAGTGACACTCTGGATATTAGTCTTGTCTACTGATTTTAATTTTGTGTTTTAGAGACAATCAGGCTGCAGCCCATTCTTGGCAGGTGTTTAGTATGATCCTAATTGAGGCCAAATATAATGAAACGAAAAGAAGTGCACAGTGTGTATAAACCAGATGTGGCAGGTACCAGCCTGATCCAAAGCTAGTACTATGAGAGGTCTGGACAAGTCTAGTGAGGAGAGGGGCAGGTGAGGGAAAACCTACTCTAAATTGAGAGGAGATAAAAACACTGCATTGAACTTGATGTCTCACCTGTGTAGCATATCTCTCATCCTCAACATCCTAAGCCAAGGCCCATGAATGCTGGTGTGGATGCTACACTAGAAAGAATGCTGAGAACAGCATCTCCCACAGCATCTCTCAGGAGCACCTCCCATAGCATCAGTCTCTCAGGAGCATCTCTCAGGAGCATCTCCCACAGCTTCTATCAGGAGCATCTCCCACACCGTCTCCCAGGAGCATCTCCTATAGCATCTCCAAGGAACAATGTCACTAAGCCTCTTGCAATGCAAACCCTGCAGATATAGGAGGTCCTTATAATGAAATAGCATGAATCCAAAGCAAAATGGCATTGGCACATGTCACTCCCTTAGACCTCACACTGCTTTGTCTCCTGAGGCATTTGGGAGACAGTGGAAGTGTGCAGAATTTAGGGTTGTGCCAGGGAAATGGCCTGGAGAAAATGGTAGTAGTGCCAACCAGTAACAGAAACAAAATGTAGAAACTGGAAGCTCCTAGGGCAGAAAGCCATGGGTCCTTTCCCATGGCTTGGACGTTCTAGGAAAACTGGCCATCTTCCTCCAGTGAGACCATTATCAGTAGAGTTCAGCATGGGGCAGTATAGAGCAGTTCATAGCCACAAGTCATTGGACTTTGAAGAAACAGTGTATTGTAAGGGTTGAGTTCTTTCTAGGATTATATCAAATCAATGTGAGGATTTCAGTTTTAAATGTCCCCCAGAGGCTATGTGATTATGACTTGGTCAGCAACTTAGGGTACTATTGGGAAGTGATACTTCTAAGTCCAAATGCCTCATGTCACCCTTAGTCAGAATGGGGACATCCAAGTAAGTAGCCATCTCAGTGAGGCCACAGCTGCGGACATTTGCCTGTCTGGGTTTGGTGTCAGAATGAATAGCTAGTCCACAATTGATAAGTTGCTTGACCATCTCCAAAGTTTTCTCCTAGAAAGTTTAGAAGCCAGGCAAAGTTCCAAATTTCTCCTTGAAAGGCACAGATAAGTTGAACTTTTAGCTTCATTAAGCAAGATGGTAGAAAAGCTTACTTGAGCAATACAATGACCACCTTACTTTAGAAAAGGACACAGTATCAGTAACAATTCTGTATTTTTAAAAAGTCTATAGCTTAAAAAATAGCCATTCTGGGGTTTATCCAGATTACCCTAGTACTAAAAGAAAAACTACAGGTATTCTCTACAATCCATAGGAAGGTACTAGAAGAAGGGTAGGAGGCCATCTTTGACCACTAATCAGAGGATGTCTAATGTACCTAAATGAACTATCAGGCTTCAGTGATCAGTTAACCTGAGGCAAATCTTTCATAATGTGACTAAAGTTCCTCTCCAGTCAGTACAGCAGGAGAGCACCCTGTGAGCAAATGTCCTGGACACAAGTAGGCAGCTGAACAGAAAGAGCTACCACATTGTTTACCAAGCTAACTTGAGAATGGCATTGTAAATATGATCAAATACATTGTATTAAATTTACAAAAAAAATTCAAATGCATTTTATGTACAAGCAGCTTTACTAAGAATTTATTCCAACAACTGCTAAGAAGTTTTGAAACCAGCCACTCACTGATGGCACACACCTTTAATCCCTGCACTTGGCAGATGGAGCTCAGAGTTCAAGGCCAACCTGGTCAACACAGTGAGTTCCAGAACAGCCAGGACAACACAGAGAAACCCTGTCTCATAAAACACACAAACACCAAAACAAAGAAGCAAAGAAATGACCTTTGGAGAAGCCGCACCAGGAAAAAGATGGTAACCAGCAGATGCTCTTTGTTGCTAAGTTCAGAACACCAATGTAAGGGAGCAACTCAATGTCTATAGTTTAATGACTCTAAGCCATTTTGACTTCAAACCCTTGTAACAGCCAACACTTAGCTATTATGCACACCAAGTCCTGGGTTAGCATCTCTACCACTCCCCCCGTGCTTCACATAAGTTCTTGCCAAGGAATTATATAATTTCTTGCAGTTTATAGGTGAAGAAACTAAGGCTTAGAGGATGCTTCCAAAGAGTAAGAGATCTCAGTTCTGAAGAAGCAAGCTCTCAGTCCAGTGGGCTCCTTCCTTTGAGCCATGTCAGCTTCGAGTTTTCCTTAACTTAGAACCTGGAAATTGTATCCTGGTGTCTATTAAATTTAGTACATGAGTCTGTTCTTGTTATAGGGAAATGGGATTTCACAGACATTTTGAAGTTATACCTTCTCTGGGAGTGTTTTATACCCTCCCTCTATCTCTCGTTTGAAATATAGCTTTCATATCCACAGCTTGTCTTGAACAAATTCCATAACAGAGCTATTTTGGGATTTTAGAGACCTTTCATGCAAATACTTTACCCTTAACCACTGGATTAGTGAAATGACCTTTATACAAAGTTTTTACCCTTTTTTAATCCACAACACTGGGCTACATATATAACTATGATTCTTAAAGATAAGGACCATTTGTGAGTGTTTTTAAGTTTCTATGAAAAATATTGATGCACACACTGCTTCCATTTGGACTTTTAGGTTTCTGCTGTTGTTTGTTTGTTTGTTTGTTTTAAGTAAAATGCTATAGTCTCTGAATACTGATTTTTGAGTGGGGTCCTCCTGTGATTGCCCAAGTTTCCCCATGATGGCATGCTTTATGACTGACACATGTCCCCACCATGTCATTTGTACTACTGACAGAGTAATTTTCGTAGTAGACATTATTCCACTTAGGATTTCAGAGTCACGGGCTGCCTGGGAGTCTGGGAAAGAGAAATGTATGAGTACAAGTAATTCCAATCAGAATGTCTGTAAATTATGCTGTTCTAGAATACTAGAAACAGCTCTTAACTCAGAAACACAAAAGATCATTACACACTAATGCTCTCACATAAAGCTCATGATACCTTCTACCTTGTCAACATTTAGGGGTGAGATGGAAAATTTTGCCTTGGAGTTCTACCCAGAGTTCATAAACAGTTTACATCAAACAATTACCTATACTATATAAAAATGCAAAATACAGTTGGGCAGTGGTGGTGCACACCTTTAATCCCAGTACTTGGGAGGCAGAGGCAGGCAGATTTCTGAGTTTGAGGCCAGCCTGGTGTACAAAGTGAGTTCCAGGACAGTCAGGGCTATACAGAGAAACCCTGTCTCAGAAAAAAAAAAAAAAAAAGCAAAATACTATTTAAACAGTAAGCATAGTGTTGGGGCACCATGCCTGGATAATGAAAACGTAGCCAAGAACCTATGGCTGGAGATGTCATAGTGTCACAGATACCACAGGAGAGCTTCCAGCTGCCATCTCACTAAGCTGATCCAGTATCAGTTGCCGTACAGATATTTATCTTCATGCCTATAAGAGAAGCACTTACCCATCATCCAAGAGACTTCTCTCAGATGCAGAAGAAGGGTATCTCAGAGGAAAACTGCTGGTATCCAGAGCCCATGTATTGGTCAATTATGTTGGCCCTTCTTTAGTTCAAAACTATTTCAACCAATCAGAACTAGCCATGATCTGAGCACTAACTGATTACTGTGTTAGTTCCTGGGTTTACTTAGGAAATCCATTTTAACATGAGACTTGTTTATTTTATATCTAAGCGATGCTGTTCTCTTCATACAGCTGTTATGAAGTTTATAAGCACGAATGTTCTTGAGAAGTGAACTTTTGGCCTCCTCATTCCATTGGTGTCTCTGGGTTTAATGTGTTAAAGTGTGTTTCACTGGCAGAGGGAGAAGGTACAGGGCTGCAGTGACTTTTTCTCCAAACAAGCTGGAGAACGTTCATGTTTTCCTTGGCACAAAGAACACATGGGGCAGTCTTTAGGGTGTACAGTAGTGTATACATCACCCATGCATTTGCATAAGATTTCAAAGAGCACTCCTAATATATGCAGTATGACAGCTGCTGTCACAATATATTTATGTAAGTTTTGCACAAGATTTCTAAAATAAACTTACAAGTGTTTGTTTTCCTAAGGAGGAGCTTGTTTTGGGGGTGGGAACAATCATTTCATCTCACTATAAAAAGTAATCCATGTTGACATGCTCCCCTTCCCCATGCCACAAGTAGGCTGGTGTTCTCTAGAGCTGTGAGGCTGCACCGAGGACATAGGAGGCCACTGTATTCACTTTCCCTTTCAAATATCCTTTATGGTCAAAACCAGTGCAGAGAGGTGCAGCACCCCCACCTGTCTGAGAAGGTAAGATGAAACAGATGATGGAGACACTTCTAGCCCTTCAGTCCTTTCCCCAGCACAACTCTCCATATTTAAACCAAAAGGACTTAGCCAGAGACAGAGGGCAATGACAGTTCCTTATCAATATGTGCCAATGTCTTCCTTGTTCTTTCAAAGATACCAGGAGCTCTTTCTATCTCCAATATGAATTCAGATGACGTGAGTAATCTATGGCATATAACGTAACAGTTGAAGAGGGCTCTCAGATACAAAGCACCTATATAAAGAAATTGAAAAGGCTAGGCTTTAAAAAGTAACAAGTGTGCTTTTATTACAAGACTCTTGTTATCCTTTAATGCAGCTAGATTGACGATTCAGAGAATTCTAGGATGAATTTGACCATATTTAGGTAAACTCTGACCAACTTCAACTTAATTTTCTAAGTCAGTCCATAGACTTACAGCATCCGATCTGAGGTTCATTGGCCATATTCAGACACAGATAGCTATGAATCCAGCCCAACACAACAGTCATAAACTGATGTAAAATATTATGGGGGTTTGTATATTTTTAACCTCTACTATACAGTTCTTGATCATGAACTTGGTAGATGACAATGTCAGATGGATTGAGTATGTCTGACACACATACAGTACCTTTCCTATTCGAGGGATACATGGTGAGAACTTTGCCTAAAAAGTCCTTGTCAAAGGGTTTATGCATTTAATTCCAGGATTCAGGGAGCTCAGATAGAGTCACTGTGAGTTTCTGGCCAGCCTGGTCTCTAAGGTTACACAGTTTCAAAAGGAAACAAATTAAATAAATAGTTTTAATATTGAGCAACCACTAACTGAGAAATCTCTGCTGTTCTTTTTTTTTTTCTTCTCAGGCACAGTATTATATGATATGATATCATATGATATCATATTACATTATATGGTATGTTCCTTAAATTTGATGAAAAACTATCATACATATTCCAAAAATGAGTCAGCAGTGTTCAGTGATACTGATAGTTTGCTTGTCTAAAGGGCAATGTCAATTCAAAGTTACCTCAGGTCTGATTCTTTTTGTTTCATTTAGAATTATTTTGATTATTTTCAGAATTTCTTGTGTACTTACTATCAAGGTAAAACATTCTTAAGCTTTAATACAGTCCTTTGCAACTGTGCAAACCAGGTTGCCCAACCTAGGCCTGACATATTTCAAACATTTATAAATACTGTAGTATGAAAACTGTACCTCCCACACCCTCTGAAAACATTGCTGTGCACAAATTCCCCAGGGCGGATTATGTGGGATATGTGGTTTCCATGCCTTTAAAGAGGCGTTTGTTAGGATATGCAGAGATATTTCACCTTCTGCTTTTCAGTCTAGCAACTTCGTCTTGAATCCCTGCCTCTGGGAGGCCTGTAAAAGTGACACGTTGTAAATAGGAAACTCTCTTGTCCAGTTCTCAGTGGGTGGGAAGTCAGAAGCTAAGGTTGAGGAATGGCTTCTTATTCTGAGCCCTTCCAAGTGTGTGGGCTGCCTCAGTGAGCTTGAGACTGGGCTGGGCAGGTCAAAGGTGCTGAAGGAAGAGTGCAACCAGGTGAGGGGTGTGGGGTCCCACAAGGATACCACCATGGATGGGAACAGGCCTTGCCTGAGTGCTCACACCAGCGTGGACTTCATACCCTGTCTCTGTCTAGCCACTTCCCCATTGGCACTCAAATACAAATTACTTCCTATTTAATGTGAGAGGTTTTAGGTAGCTTCTCTTTGTTGTTACTTATCACCTTTTAATTTGGCTCTACATACACAAATAATTTAGTCAAGGAGAGGCCTCTCACTCACCACTATATCCCAGGTTGTCACACTGTGTGGTTTTCCTTGGTCCTTAGTTGGATCCCAGCAGACACTTCTCATGATTTTACATAATTGACATTTTACTGCCCATTTAATAGTTCATTACCATAATAAAAACCTTAGTGATGCACTCCAAGCCACTAAGAAAGGCCTCATCTTTCTGATGAATTCCAAGAAACTGTGAAAAGCCTCCCCAGTAGTTTAGGTGAGAGACAGCCTAACCATTGAGGTTAATTGTTACCTCCCGAGCCTGGTGGTCCATCCCACCACAGGGAGTTAGCCAGACAGGAGAAACAAAGACATGAGCTTTGCAGCTCTCTTCCACATCCAGAGTGGGACCCATGGTGCATGACCCCTGACAAGAGTTCAATGTCTGTATCTCCTGGCCCTTTCTAACAGACATGAGAAAGCAAAGGAAAATGGAATGGTTGAGGAAACCTGACAGGCAGGCAGGCAGGCAGACAGACAGACAGACAGACAGACAGGCAGACAGGCAGAGACAGAGACAGACAGAGACTGAGAAGAACAGAGAGAGACACAAAGAGAGATTTATAGGCAAATTAGAACTAGATTCTTAATCCATGTCATCATATGTGCCAAATAGTGGTTTTTCAAACTGCTTGATCTCCAGCTATTTTTACACATTGCAAATTGCTGAATGTACCCAAAAAAACATTCTGACATTGGTTTTATTGCAGCACTGGATTAGAAGATGAAGCTCAAATACTTTAAGAACATTCATTTCAAAATAATGAAAACTCACCACATGTTAGCACAAATAATCCATTTAGTGAAAAACAACTATACTTTCCAAAAACTTAATGATAAGGCTGGCATCTTTCAGTCTCTTTCTGACATGTGTCCTGAAATTCATCATACTCTGTGGTTTGCAGCATGGTCTATAAAGAAAGTATGATCTTACAAAGCCATGAAGTATGAAAATAGAAGAGAATTTTAATATCCACTCTTTATAATTGTAAGTACTCTTCTCAAATGCAATACTAAAATTTATCACTCATAAAGAGTCACTTAAAATATAAAATGAAAGGCAACACCTATAAACTATTCTCTATTACATCAAAATTTATTGCCTATCTTATACTTTAAATGGACATTCTAGCCTTCCGGCCCACACTGCTCCTCTCCAGCGCAGGGCGCAAGGCCTGGGGGCCGTGCACCCACCCAGGTTTCCAGCTCTCCCAGCGATCCGGACCACCGGTAAGAGGAACACACATCTGCTCCACTCCAAACTCGTGGGACTTGAGTCTGCAGAGGGAGATAGACAGGCGGAGGGCGGAGAGCAGACTCCTTCCCTTCCGGCCCAGACTGCTCCTC